>WTSP01008696.1:0-57202 GCA_025331215.1 Actenoides lindsayi
TCTTCTCCAGGCTCAACAGCCCCAGGGCTCTCAGCCTTTCCTCCCCAGAGAGATGTTCCAGTCCCTTCAGCATCCTCCCAGCCTCCCTTGGACTCTCTCCAGTATTTCCTTGTCCCTCTTGAACTGGGGAGCCCAGAACTGGACACAACACTCCAGATGTGGTCTCCCTAGGACAGTGTAGAGGGGGAGGAGAGCCTCTCGTAACCTGCTGGACACACTCTTCTCAATGCATCCTAGTTCACAAAGCCCAGCTTGTCCTAACTCCTCATCCTGCTCCCACAAAGACCCTCAGTGATCTAATTTGTTGCTGTGTGAGGAAGACTCTCCTGGCTCTTCCTGAGTTTGTGTCAAGAGGCTTAACCACTTCTTTGAGAAAATAAAAGGCAGTATAGTACGTCGCTCCAAAAGATGACTGACCCTTTCAATTAATGAAGTTAGTGAATCACAGAATCACAGAATATTAAAGGTCGGAAGGGACCTCAAAAGATCATTGAGTCCAACCCCCCTGTTGGAGCAGGATCACCTAGATCAGGTCACATAGGAACAGATTCAGGTGGGTTTTGAATGTCTCCGGAGCAAGAAACTCCACCACCTCCCTAGGCAGCCTGAAGAGGACACCGTACTGTCCTCCAAGCTTGCTGGATGCTTCCTGCTAAACCTCCAGGGCAGCAGAGGACAATGACTGCCCTCAGAGCCCCAGGCCCACCCAGGGTCCTACCCTGTACTGCAAGTGTTAAGTTCTTTTCCAGCAATGCACAGGAGTAAAAATAACTGCAACAACCCCAGCCACGCTGACTCAGGAATGAATTGCACTTTGTCGTTATTCCTAACTCAGGTTGGACTTCCACACCAACTTTGAATTCTTTATGGATAGAAGATACTTCTGATTAAAAGATACATCTTGATTTCGAGGACAGCGAGTGTGTTGTACACATAATACATGGCTACCAGGAGCGCTCCTGATTGCTGATAATTTAATTCCTATAACAGACTAGAGAAAGCTTATTACCTGGCAGCCAGTATTCCATCATGATTTTCTGAAATAAATAGCCTATCAGAGAGCTAGTGATAAAGAAAAAAAAAGGCAAGCGAATGTGATGTCCTTAATTTTGTGTATTTTTAAGCGTAATATACTGTGGTAACACAGGCATCCTAAAAGCTGTCTCCCTGCTAATCCTTCTCTATGGCTTTTCCCTGTATTTGTGGCATGGCTTATTTAAGTGAATAGCATTGTTACATCAATTTTAAAATCTTATGCACGGCCTGAATAAGTTATTATAATAATAGAGCATGAAATGCACTAAAATACTGTCTCCTGTGTTCTATTCCTGTGGTTCATGGTTGGTTTTTCATGTGCTGTAGAAAAAGAAGCATTTTTTTAAGTAAGTACTAACAACTGGTTGTGTATTTTCTTTCACTATTGTTTTTTGGAACCACAGGAAGAACTGGAGGAGCAAAGACTATAGAACCACTATGGCATCTGGGCAGCAGAGAACTGTTAAATATATAATATTTTAATATTATAATATAGAATAGATATATTATTGATGTTATATTTTATATATTGTATTTTATATATTATGTTATGTTATGTTATATTATATTATGTTATGTTATGCTATATTATATTATGTTATATTATATTATATTATATTATATTTTAGAGGCAAAAGCTGTAAAAACTGTTATTGCACTCTTTCCTGCAAGGAAAATCCTGCAGTATTTCTAGGATGAAGGCATCATAGAAGTTCACTAAAACTGCTTCTGCTTTTAACTCTGGTGAGATGCAATGGTATCAGATCAAATTGCCAGATATAAGTCCTGAAAACTCTCTTGAATCTATCTATGTTCAAAATTAAGTGTTCATAATATCCTGATAATGAAAAAGTTTTATTCTTGTTTTGAAACTAGTGAACAAATGGTTTGATTTTTGTCTCCATCCTGTGTCCCACTAAAATAGACAGTTTATCCCTTGCTTTAGGAACAAGAACAAGATCAGAGGCCTCTCACATCAGAAACGCTCCTGCCAGAATCATATTGTTAAGTTCTACTTAGAGCATGTTAAGTATTTTGAGTTATTGGAGCAATACCAGGAAGTTTTAACTTTAAAAACTGCTATGCTGGCTTGACAAGGTTTTGACAGCAGAAGTCTCTGTTGCGTAGTCCTTCACAGATGCAGTGTTTAGGGTTTTGTCATTACGGAAACATATGTACGTCTTGAGTAGCATTTTCTTTTTATGACATATTCAGAGCTCTCTACAATTCTTTAAGGTGTGTTGGTAGAAATTTCTGGAGGAATCCCTCTAAAACACAATATTTGAAATACTGGTGTCTAGCTGTGTTGACTTGGAGCTTTAAATTTTAAAGGTCCAGAATTCAGTGGTAATGGCAGGTTTTTTTTTTCCAACTGACAGAAGCGTATTTTTAGGTACCAGTTTCCAAAGTTAGACATACAGAACTCCTCCTTACTTAAAAAAAATGTGGATTTGCATCTTTCTTTTGTTTAGACACCAATGTAACTAATACAGTCACTAAGTTGTCAACAGACTCCTCTGCCATGTGTTGCTGTCTTGTATGCAGCATATGCGGATTGTCCCAGTGCCTCATGAGAAGCTGCTACGTGTCTTTCCTTTTGCGATCCATGCATTGGGCTGTGACCTTTCTCTTCTACATTTCTTTATTCAAGTTACAGACACCTCTGTGTACAGGTTCTGAAGTCATCTGTGCCCTGTTGCCGGTGCTAACCTCTGCCATCAAAGGGCACAAGAAACAGTCTCGCTCTGGTGCAAGAGGGAGCGTGGCTGCAATCCAGCTCTGCCTGCTGTGTGCTCGCTCCGTACGTTTTGGGTTGCTGGTTTTTATGGGGTAGAGACACTGGCCGTGTTTCTCGCTTCTCTCTTCACCCTGCTGGAGGCCCCGGAGCCTCTATTTTCTAACTTCTTTGTTAGTTTATTTGTTTCCTTTGCTTTGAGAGTGTGGACCTGCTGTAAAACTTGTTTTCAAGTACCTGGATTTTACAGGTGGCTTACGTGTTTGTGCAAAGTCTAGCAATGTAGAGAAGGAGTGGGGCAGGAAGGTCAATGAACGGTTAGTCGTTCAACAACAACTGCAAATGGGAAAATTAACACAAACCCTTCAATAGTGAAGTGTTCTGTGACAGACAGAGCACCATATTAGCAGATTTGATTGCAGGCCAATTTTGGGTTTTGTGTGCCTTTGGTTCTTTGAAAAGCCTATGTTTTATCCCAGAAGATTTTAGAGTCCTTTCTATGCAGCTTAACATCCTTTTACAGATGTCTTGCAGGTAGGAAACTGTATCCTGTTCCAAAGAGAGAAAGCTGAGAGGTAAATAGACTCCTTTTTATTCAGAAATCATAAGGGATTTTTAAAAAGGACTAATAGAATACTCTGATGCTGTAAAGAGGAGAGCTGTGTTTCTCTAAGTATGTAGCATAACAGGAGAACTGTGCTACACGATGCTGCGTGAAGTATCAAGCTACCTCAGTGTTGCTGATTTCAGTGCACTCACCAAGGCAAATAATTACTCGAGGAAATAGTTTTTTTACTATCTTACAATCAGCATTTCTCTGAGTTTACTCCTCACATCATTCTGTTCCTATTTATTCTGGTCTTCCAGAACAGACTTCAAGCTCTTTTTCTAGGGCCACTGAAGGCAATAGAGTTTCTCTTACAGCTCAAAAGGCAAAACTCGCTGCTGTCTTTTGTCATTGTTTAGCAGACCAACAATTCTCATCTTTGAGGAATAGGGGGTAGGGGCACAAATTAATATTTTTTATTTTAAAAATGCAGAGAGACTGCTAAAAGACAAATTTTGTACTCTTGGGTTTGTGTCTCTTTTTTCCTGTTTTTTCCCCCACCTTTTTTTTTTTGTTTTTTTGGGGTTGTTTTTTGTTTTCATTTTTGTTTGTTTTTTTGTTTGTTCATTTGGTTTTGGTTTAGGTAAAGCTGAGTTTATACAAGTATAAAGCTGGGCAGTCCAAACAATGGATATTGCTATGTCCTCCAGCCAGAGTTGGAAGAGCCATTGATCAGTTTTAACGTGATGAAGGGCAGAGATGGACATAAATCCGTCTCTCAAACGAGATGTAAACTTTTTTCCTTTAGACTGCTTGCTTTTTCCTTTTATGAAAATTGTAGAAGAAAGGGAGCAATTTGAAAGATGAAGGTCTGTACCACATGAGTGCTGAGTTTGTTCTGATCTACCACCATTTGGTACTAGAAGATCAGTCGTCGTTACGCAGCCTCTTGGTGGCTGTAGTTTTACATGCAGGAGAGCTGAAATGCAGTGCAATTATAACCTTGATTTCCAACAACTAAGTAGCAATATCTCACCCCTTTAATTAATGACAGAAGGGAGTCCACGATTAGGAGCTGCATGATGCTGTTCAGGTCACTGTAGGGTTAACGCTCCAGTGCTGTCCTCACTGTGTTGAAAACAGGGTGTGCACCATATTGAGTTGCTGTGGTCAGACCCTTGTATCTAGAAGGGTGCTGGTGTGCAGCAGCCTTAAACACCAACTTGACCTGTGGCACTTGTGACAATATGAAAGGATGCTGAAGTCCTTCTGTTTGCTGGCATTCCCTACAATGTCATTGTCTCCCTAATACACGGGTGTCAGTTACAGCTGGAGAGAAATGCGGTGACTCCAAGGTCAAGAGAGGAGAGCGTGTAATCTGGAGTTTTCATCACAACTGATTAGGCTTATGCAGCAGCTATAAAAAGTTACAGGGTTGCATTTCTTACGTGGATGCTTGCTTCTAATTAAAGAAAATGTGTGTACTTTAAGAACCCAAGAATAGATTCCAATTTTTTATCTTAATTTCTTAATACCTTTTTCACGTGAATGCTAGCTTATTAATTTTCTGTACAAACGTGGTTTATGCATTTGTTGGATGAATTTAGGACAGTATTTGTACTCAACCTGGTGCCTTCAGAGGCAAGCATTGCATGCAGGACAAGATAAAATGAGCCTTATGCTGTAGTCTTATTCTTTTCTTCTGTCTTTGATGCATCTCTTTTTCCTTTCTCCTTTGCTGCTTGTCTGTATGGAAGTGTTTCAGACAGTTAATTTGGTCAGGTAAATTCCATGTTGATTACTCAAACCTAAATGGACAGCGTGGATGTACTCATTCAAGAGCAGAGGCATTTTGCAGTGAGTTACACCGCAGAAACAAATCTTTATTTCTGATGAGAGCATTCACATTGCAATGTGAGCTACGCAAGTACTTCAATTAAAAATAAATTCAAATTGTTTTTCCCCGAGTGACTCTTTGTAAATACAATGGACTCCGTCCTCTTAACTCCAGCGTCTCGCTTAAATAATGAATTCGTGCACTTCACACTTCACCCCAGTACTCATCTGTCCTGCAGCAGAAAGATATGCACGATTTCCCCTTGTAGAAAACGCCCTCTGTTTCCACCAGTAACCTTGCTGCTCTCTTTGTGTTTCACTGGTATCAATTGTACTCCCCGCCTGCCTTCCTTATTGCTCTCTTGTGTTTTCATTATTTACAGTGGTTCGCAAGGACTGGTAGATGGAGTACTGTTTCTTGACGCAAGTCTTTTTATGATGTTTATTGATGAGCCGCTTGTGAGCACAGTCTCATTGTATCCTGTTCAATTCCCATTTGTGTTCTGCGATGATGTGCCGCTCTTTGGAAGCCGTTCTGTAAGCTGCATAAAATGAGACTCCTAGCTGAGAGCAGTCCCGAACATCTCCTTTGGGCCTAGTAGCTGCCTTTCTATTTTAAATAAGTGAGATTCAGTGAATGTGCTGAGACTTCCATGAATAAGTACTTCTGAAGCTGCCCGAGCTCAGGATGCGTATCACAAGGGGTTTCACGCGTACACTTTCAAATAAATGCTTGCCTATAGCTGTACTTATGTAACATATTTATGGAACAGGAGATTCTCCTATCAGCCATGTGGTTTTGAAATAGTTTATTTTTCTTCCATCCCTTTTGAAGCCTTTGATGTGTATCATGACAAGAAGGAGGAAGGGTAGTAGCTTGCAGATTGCTGTTCCCTCTGTATATAACTGATATATTTCTATTTAAAGCTGATATATTCAATGTGCTGTAGTGTTGGAAGATGCATAAATAAGGAAGGAAATGATATGCCACTAGGTGGGGACTCAGAGATTTGTCTCTCATTTCTGGGAAATGGTGAGTTTGTTTTATACTCCTAGGCAACTCAGTCTGATCAGACATTGGATGTCCCATGAAAATCTCAGCTGACTTAAGGGAAAAGAGGAGAATATTACAGTCATACTAACCTTGGACTGGCAGAAATCCACCCACAACTTGTGAAACTTTGCTCCATGTTGTATGTATCTTCTTTAATGCGTTTTCTTTCTGTGCCATCTAGACTGCAGACTCAATCCCAAGGAGTGACATTCTCTGTCTCACTTGGGTGAAGAATACTACTTACGTTTCCCTGCCAGTCCTGTTGATTTCAGGCTGTAGCTTTTGATCTATAATTTTGTATAACTGTGATCTCATTTGTGGCCCCTGTGCAGCCTGAATAGGAAAATTGATAGAACTGCCATACATGGAAGAAAGTGTTAATGTAACAACTTTCAGATGGCATGTCTATCTGGTGAAAGGAGGTGGTTTGGAGCTGCCAAAACAGCAGCTGAGACACAAAATAGAGTTATTTGTTGGTCACAGAGTATTTGGTGCTTTGCAGCACCCAGCTGAGTCTCTGGCAAAATGCCATGAGAAGCAGTGGTTCCCCCTGCTCTCCAACCTGCCCTGCCTTGCTGGTTTGATTTTTTTTGGGAGCCTTTACGAATGGTCAAATGCATTTTCAATGCTTGTGAAAATGCCTTACTATCAGTCTGTGCCCATCACCTGTAATGAAATTTCAGTGAATAAAAATACTGCATTTGGCAAACAGACTATAAAGCAGGGAAAAACAAAGGGCGCAAGTGCCACAGTGCAATTTCTGATAAAACTTTGCATTTTGTAGACACACATAAGAATTTCTAATAGCAAAGTTGCAGAAAATTGGCTAATGGAATATATTATCATGCAAATTTTCAAGCACTTAGGGCAATTAGCTGTATATCTGTCTACCTGAAGTTTTGCCTCTAAATAGAAATGTATTGATTGTGGAGCAAATGTGTGTCCCTTCAGTCTTTCCCAGTAAATAGCCTTTTATGACATGGGAGAAAGCAGAGTTTATTTTTTTAAGAGTACCCAAAGCAGTGAAGGCCGAAGTCAGCTCTGCAGTGGTAAACTTTCCTGCTGTCAAGTGACACTGTTGACAGCTATAGCATCACTGGAATATACATCTTTTGGCTGTTTCTGCCAGCATCATGAACTTCTCAGAAAGATGTCTTATATCTGCAGAAGATGTAGGCATGCACTGGAAAGAGCCCAGGGTTTTCACCTGTTGACATCACTGTTGTGCTGGCACCTTGCCTGCAGAAGTCTGGCTACCAAAGGGTTGTGGTGTTTAAGGAAGAAATCCAAGTGGTAGAAAAGTGAGCATTGCTGCTTGAGTGAGGAAAATCCTACAGTAAATGAAGGCTGTACACGTTACAAGAACTTTGCAAGAGAAATTAATACAATAGCACTGCATGTCTTGGGCGTCTTGCATGTAATCTGGGACAGTATTTATTCCAGGGGATGCTTTCTCACCAGGAAACCCAGCACATTGTGGGAAGGAGCACCAAAAGTGCTGTACACGGCTCACTCCTGAGCTCAGGCTCTCTAGGCTGGCCATAGGTGCAGATGTCTCTTACTTTGGAGGGCTCCTATTGCTTATTTACTTCTATTACTGACAGCTGTTCTCTTCTTCAAGTATGATATCCTGGCCTGACGTTCTGGCCAAATTCTAACTGTAGTCCTTACAGCCTGCTTGGCTTAAAATAGCCCATATATAAAAATTCCTATTTTAACTGATGGTGGGGTTTGTTTTTTTAAACAATTTCCATTTTTCACCCCAAATATGGCTCTTTTAGGTTTGGATGTTTCTCTATTTCTAGCTTGCTGAAGTACTTGGAAGTCATTATGCATTGTATGTATAAGACAAGCTATTATAAATATTTAGCTAGTTAAAGCATTTGTGATTTTTTTTAACTTCAAAGTTAGAAATAAATGGGATACTCTAAGTTATCTAAACCTTTCATGATAGTTTAGGACTTTTCATGGCGTGCCAAAATACATCCCACCTCAGTACCACTGAGATTTGAAACTAGACAAAGTGTCAGAGAAACTAAAACAAAGAGTCGTGCCTGGAATATTCCTGAAAGATTCTGACAGCATTAGCGCTCTCTGAGAGCCATCAAAACACTGGCGCTTGTCCATTCTTTTCTGCAGAGCTTTCTCAGCTTTTATCCTGTAACCTTCCAGGGAACGGGGGATGCAGCTTTGACCCGCTGCCTCTCCCTAGGTCTCCCATTTTCAGGATGAGAATCCTTGATTGTACTGTGGCACAGGAAACACAGCTTCCTATTCTACCTTAGCAATCTTTGTTTTAGTGGGAAAACAGCAAGGCCGGCCCGATTCTTTCAAAGGGCAGTTAAAGAGTTTACCCAGAGTTGTGTGGAGTGGGGGGAAATGACAGTACTTTTAGGCATGTCCTGAAGCTGAGTAAGCAGGAACCTGGCAGAACAGACAGACCTAACTCCAACAGGGACTGCAGTTCAAGGAATCAGACATTTAGCATTTTTTCTTTTTATACTGACTAGCTTTAAACAACTCCCTTTCTCATGTTTGACCACCTCTTTTGAAGCATCTGCCTTTCCTAAAGCATTGTCTCCTATCCAGGTTTTGTTTTCCACTCTGGGCAATTGTCACCCAGAGGCCTACAGTGTCTCTGCCTGATTATATTTAGCCATCAGACTTCTGAAGTGTCAGGAGGGTGTTTCTGGTTCCTCCTATTAGTACATTCAAGTATTTGTTTATATTGAATATAGGACACTATAGTCTGTTTAACAGTTTTGACCCAACTTTAAAATATGGAGTATAATATAGTAGTTAGTTAGTTGCTTCCATTTTGATGATTTTGACCCAAGATTTTGGTCTGGCTAGGTCCCTATTTGGTACTTGAATTGTATGTTTCCTGTTAGTCTCTGATTTTTGAAATACCATACCAGCCTCACTACTGGTAGCTTACCACTTGCACTCTGTTTATATGGTTATTTTTTGGAAAAAAAAAAAAAACCAACAAAAAAACCCCAAAACCAAAGAGTCGAAGGGTGCTGGCTAGGGAAGAGCGATTAATAAAATAGTTTTCCTCTTTCCACAGGAAAGAAGAGATACTCCAGTGGAGTCCTTGATTGTGTTTTACTTTCTGTTAAAAAATCTGAGCAATCCCTAGATGGCTGTATGGCCTCTCCAGGCCTTGCTCTTAGGCTATAAGACAGAAGCATCAGTACATCCTTTCCTCATAGAAACATTTTTCACGTAAGATTGCAAGGTACTTAAATGCAACAGTACTGGAGTCTGCACAATAACTGGATAAATGTTTCTTAATTTTTTGATTAATATCCTATTAAGACAGCTGGACAAACAACTGAAAGAACATTTTGTCTCTCTGAAGAAAATGGATAATTTTATCTATGGGCACTATTCTCATCCTAACAAACTATTTTAGCAAAGAAGTTTGAAGAAATCGGTGGCAAAGAATGTTTGTGAAACAGCTAATCTTAAATAAATAAAAGTATTTAAAGAAGGCAAATGTTGAACTCCAAGACACAACTATTTGCAAAAGGAGCCTGGTTTCACTCACAGTAATGGAAACAGCTCACATGAGCTATTTATCAAGTGCTCTGAAAGGTTAGGGTTTCAAAAAAATTTAAATTGCTTGGAGTCTTAGGCCAAAAACTCATTGCAGAAATTACTTAGAATATTAGTAAATGTGAAAATCTGAAAATATTCAGTGGCAATTCATAAAGTATTTTTTCTGGTCGTTTTATCTCTTGGATCATTATTCCTTTGTAGAAATGTTACTTTTTTCTTGTAGTCAGGCACAAGAGGAGGGTTATGGAACTCTGAAAAGGAAAGTGTTCAAGATTATCTTAAGAATATGGAAAAGCTGAAGTATAGAAGTCTTCCCTGCTTTTCAGACTAGGTTTAGACTATAGCAAACATACCCAGGATGGCATGAGCACTGCTCAGGCTCAGAGTCATCCTTATCTGCACTTTGTGCTAGAGGCACTGCAAACCACTGGAGAGAGCGTTGCAGATTTCCATCATGTGTTTTTATTTTAATTGGACTGGATTGAAGCTATGTTTAGATGTGCCTTCAAGAAGCTGTGGCTTTCATATTTTTTCACTGAGACTGACCAGAACTGATAATTTATGGCTTGTGGAGCTGATGACTTAGCACTTTTCAAGTTAGATCTGGAGCCAAGCACTGCGGTAATTATTTTGCAGTTGATTTCTAATGGACCTTTGGAAGCCCAGCTTGCAGATGGGTGAGGCTCAGAAGCAGTGCAGTAGAGGCGCTAACAAAATGGTAAAGAGGGTCACTAACAGTTCATGCAAACTCCAGATCTCACTGTTGCCCTTCTTTTCCAAAAGAAGCTTCCAGTCTGTGATGGCAGTGACTGATGTTCTTCCGTGGAAAACAGCAAAACTGTAACACGTATATAGTTTGCTGAAAAGAAGTGCTAAAGTCATTGCAACTTAATCTTTCACGTTTTGCTGCTCCTTCCAGCAACTGAAGATCCATAATCATTATTGTTCAACAGCCTGGGGATCTCTAAATCTGCTTTCTGCTTTTAAGTTGTCAGTTCTTGGTTACTCTATTAAGCTCAAAAGGCAAACTGAAGATGAAATTTATTTCAGAAAGGAGCAAAGCTGAAAAGCACAAGGGAGTCAAAATACCGTTCAAACTCAGGGGGGTATGTGGCAACTGAGTAGTGTGATGTTTATGTCTGTCTAGATTTTCCCTAGATCTCTGTATGGTCTCTATCTGGTTGGGAGGAGATGAAAATAAAGGAGAAGTTGTTTCTAGCCATACTTGCATATAGGAGACAGTTGCCTGCGTTTTTGCTTCTGTTATTTGCATTATGTTCCAGAATAGTTCTGCCAGTTTAATTTGATCCATAGTTCTCTTTAGTCATTTTGTGGGAATTCTATTTCTTTTATAACCTGACAGCTTTTGAAGTAACAGTTGAAAGAAAACTTCTCTAATTAGAGTATGAGTTACTGCCCTCCCTCCTCTTTCTTCAAGTTATTTGAAGGGCGGCTCCCATACTGAGTTAATTCCCCACTGACCTGTGAGAAGCTACCCCTGAAGTATACTATAAGTATGAACAACAGTTTCAAAGTAATGTATTTGTACTATTCAGTGAAGTTCAGGAAGATTAAAGCTGACATGCTAAGGTTACCTGCTGTAGAGCTGTGATTGGAAACCAGGTATTGACATGAGATCATAACTTGCATCAGCACCTAAAAAAAAAAGTCTGAGGTGCACATTAATGTCACAAAATATACTGAGATGTCTTAGAGGATCAGCTTCATATATACTCTAAACCAGTATATATATATGCATTATACATATGCAGCAAGATTGAAATACTCTTTGGCGGAGCACTGGCAGAAGAATCTATCCACTAGCCGTGTGAAGTGCTTTAAGAAGTTGGTAGGGCCTCTTACTTCTGAAAAAGATCTTTCAAAATGTCAGGTGCAATTTCATGCATTTTAGGGTAATGCAGGGTCTTCAAATCAAACTGTGATTTGAAGAAGTCTGGAGTTGCCTCTTTCAGTGGAATTCTGTATTAGAGTGTTCCAACTCTAAAAATAAGGGGGGTGGGAATTAAAAAAAGGAAAAAGCCATATAGTGTTTTAATGGCTGCTTTTCATTACTGTGGTGATTTTTTTCACCATTGAAGTAAGGATTTTAGGGTTTTTTATTTAAATCCATTCCTCTCACCTGGAGGTTTTACTTCTGTTTTTCCAGGATTCTGGGAAACTTAAATTCTCATTCATCTGCTACAGTTGACCCCTATTTCTACCCCTCCATGCCGAACATTCGCTTTATGTATAATGTCTCTTTACCTACAAAGCTCTCTTCTTGAGCTTTCTGTACTGCCCTTCTTGTTTTCATCCTGGGAAGAGCTCCTAATGCGTTAATCTTCACTCCCATTCCTGTCTGAGCAGTTAAGTACAGGAGGGGTTAATCTTGTTTTCCCTTTTCCTAAAGGATCTTGATAGATATTTCAGCAACAAAAGACTGGATAGAGAGTCTAACTGCATCCTTTAACCCTATTCATTCCAGAAGTATCCCATTTTGATTCTTCTCCTGGCAGATATTTCCCTGTCGAGGATACACTTTTGGAGGGGAAGACATGCCTATGTGGCCACTTAGCTGGCAAAAGTGGACTGCAAGCACAGATACATTCTTTCCAAGTTTTCCTTTCATTTGGATTTATTCTGTTGAAGCTGCCACCTTTTGAGACTCCACAGTCAAGCATCCTTATGTCAGCCATCTTTGACTGTTGATCAATCTTATTTATGTCTGCCCCAATCTAGGTAGAATAAAAGGCATCCAAGAGAAAGAAAAAAAATAAAAAATCAGTCATTTCCAATGTTGTGGTGATGATGATTTACACAGCCTCGTGTCTTTTTCTAATTAATTCTTGAATAGTTTATTTCCAAAATGATCTCTTTTGCTGACAGACACAAGACAGGAAAAACACGTCTCTTTTCTTGGCGCAAGACCCAGCGTAGAGTATTTTTTCCTGACGGTGTTGCGGACCGTTTCTTTGCTTCCTTTCTTGGCAGTCTTAGCTCTCTGCTTCTGTTGGCCACTATGTCTGAAACCTCCCCAGCTCAGAGAGGGTCTCTGCAGCTACCGTGTCTGCCTCCTGCAGCTGAAAGCTGTGAACGTGAATGAAGGCCACTCTTTAACTCCTCTTAGGTCATTGCTTCCTATGGACACAGACACAACATCTTACATTCTCCTGGTTAGCAAAGCTACCCTCGAGCTCTGTGCAGAGGCAGAGCACTGCTTTTTGTTCAGTGCACAGCAGGCCTTTAATTCTACACCTGTTCTCTGACAAACATGGAAGTGTGCTTACTTACTAGCGATGACCTACCCTTTACACCTCTTTATGGCCCTTATGATGGCACTTTAATTACTTCCATCTATCAAAATACAGCTGAGAATTCCTACTCTTCTATATGGGACTTGATGGGAGGGGGAATCACGCGCAGGCAATGAGGCTGCCTTGCTTAGTGAGTTGAATAATTAGTAATTTACAAATTCAGTAAACAGTAAATGTGCTGTTGACCTTCCACTTGCACCAGCTGCCTGATGAGGCACCCAGCTGACACGTCCAGCTGCCTAATGCCTCCTCCCCATGTAAAACCCCCACCCAAGCTCCCGCTGGTGTTTCAGAAGGCAGCGTGGTACTGCCTATGCTGCATTGTGCTTTCTGATTCATACTAATCCCTTCATCTTCCTATGGAACATTAAGCATAATCACGATATTGAAAATGAAGGCGTTGCAGATTTAAAAGTGGGATCTGCTTAACTAAAAATAGCATTAAAGCAAACCCTGTCCTTCTGTGCTGAAGGACTGGCTGGTATTTGCAGTGCTGTACAGTCATCAGACTCGAGCATAGGAATAGGAAAGAATGCCAGCCAAGAGGGACCAGGAATTATAGGCTTGTCTTGGTTTATTCCAAGATCTGCTCCTCCTTTGCTGTGTGACCTTGAGCTTGTCACATGGTATGCCCAAACCACCATTTATTCTTCTGTAATGTAGGTATAAGCTGGTTTTGTAACTCCTGAGTGTGAATGAAAGAATTCATATTTGCAGAGTGCTTGAGGATACTTAGAGCTGTAGCAGTGATCTGCAGGAGACCTCAGATATATTTACTACTCATTTCTCTGAATTCCGAAAGAAAAAAGTTTTTTTTACAATAGAAAAGTTCATATCATTCCTTGGGAGAACACATCTTTGTCTTGGCATACAAGATCAAGACACAGCTCCACTGCACTCTCCAAACTCTAGCCCCAACTACCATGATTTCTAGATTCACTTCAAATGACACCATGTAATTTGAAGCTTGCTTTTACTGTGTACCAAGGCAACTAGAGCAACAGGAAAACACAGTATTTTTTTATCTTATTCCTGTTTAGCCTTCTGCTCTCCACAACCTTTCTGGTTCCCTTTATACTTCTCTGTGATTCTGTCAATGTAGAACTGACTCTCAAAATAAGACCATATTTACAATTAGAAAGTTTTAGTTTTCAATAGCTAAATTATATAAATTATGTGTCTCCTGAATTCTTTTTCCCCTTCTCTAAAGGATTCACTATTTTCATTAAACTGATGTGTAACTTCAGAGAGGCAGTTACAAATTCAAGGTTGAAATGACCTGGTCAAGAGCTAGAAATATTAAAGCATTAAAGTAAATCAGTGTCTCTCCTTAGTCCCTTAATTCTAAAAGCTGAGGCTCTAAGGAAAACACCAACTGTCGCAGTCTTGCCAATCTGCTTATGCATCTCACTATATCAGTTTTCCTTCCCTTCATTCTCCCTATTCTCTGCAGTTGACTCAGGCTTTTTTCTAGGTCTTAAAGCCTATTTAAAACTCTACAGCTTGCCTCCCACACTGTCCTCTCTATAGTAACAAGCAGCTACTGTCTGCATTCGTATGTCCTGTGATCTGCTTAGGGCCAAGGTCTGCAAGCTAGTCTGGGTGTTGTACATAAGTTCAATATGGTAGTACAATCTGAACACCCCAACCTTTTATTTGCTGAGAGTGTGTTGAGTAAGCTGACTCCCACAGGTGTCATTAGCACTGGCAACCCAGTTAAAGCCCTATTTCATTAGTTCTTTTTTCTCTTCTCATTTGTTCAAGTAACTGGAAGAGCTAAAGAATGAGCTGTCTTTACCTTTTAGCAGAGCTAACCAGTCTTTGATAGACATCAGAGATTCTAGGGCTTTTAGAGTACTTAAGATACTAACTCATTGGATCAGCATAAGCAAGTCTCATGATTCGTTGTCACCTTAAGCCAACAGGGTACTTCTTGCATGTCTCAGCTTCCAATCCAGATTCTAACCAGGGAAAAATTAAAATGTTAGGATATTTCTGCCTTTAGAAATCTTTTGTGAACAGGATGCAACTTTGGGCAGTCAAAACAACGTAGAAGTTAAGAATTGTCTTAACTGTGTTGTCATGGAGAACCCTGCCCTCTGAAGGAATAAAAATGCTGTAGTTAACTTTTACCTTATGTAGAGCCAAAAGGAGTTAAGGTCTAGGCCATGTTTTTTTTCTGTGACTTGCTGGCTGTTATTTTTGGGATGGCTGCCCGAACCTCAAGAGACACTATTGTAAACAAAGCTATGCATTTCCCTTCTTATTCTTGCTGTCCACACCTAGACATCGAATGACCTGTGGTGATCATATGAGTTTGGTTTTTTTGTGTGTATGGAGTTGTCATTTGCAATGTGGTGCTGTTGGTTTGTTGTTGTAAAACTCAGAATTTTGAGAGGTCACATTTCATTTTGTGTTCTCTGCTAAGATTTATTCTGGTTTAGGTATTTTTTTAGGCATCTATCTCTGCTGTCATGGCTATAAAACAGAAGTATAAGCAGACTACAGGGGATGTTTTGAACTCAGTGGAATTAATATCTTTCCTTCTATCATGCTGGATCTGCTCTCTTGGTAACACAGCCATAGTAATAAATCTGGTTCTATATATAGTTGTGGATGGCAAGAGCCAACTAACTTGCATATAGACAGCACTGGGGATAGAATCCAGGATCCTCTGTTTAAAAAACTACAGGTCTTAGCCACTAACGTTGAAGAACAGCTCACGCTATTTTACTGACTAGTAGTCCCTCCTTTGTAAAGGGGAGACTGTTAGAGCCACATGGAGGTGCAAGTGTTTTAACAGGTTTGATGCCATCTAGCAGATGTATACACAAGCAGACATTTACATAACAGAAGGTGGTAGAACTCTTGTAAAGCTTGTGTTTTATCTCCAATATAGTCAAGCGTACTCTTGGGTGTTGCTAGCTGAAACTCAGATTTTCTGCTTCTAATTAAAAGAGCATCTGTTTTCAATATCCTAGAAAAATTGTTCCAGGCTAAGAGACGTATCCAGAAGATAGCTGCTTCTCTAATTGGTACACTGAATGCTTATGTAGGAAGAAGAACATATTAAATGGTCTCATTGTATTTGGTGTTTCTGTTGTATGACAAGCTATCCGATGAATCAGATGAGAGATGTCAGCCTACATCACATAATAAAATAAAACGGTTTATGTATTAAAAATAAAACTCTGCACTATTTCAGGCCATACTACGACATTTTACAAAAAGGATATAATGAGCATACTGCAGGATATGGCATTCCATACTATGCTGTGACTTGCCATTTTGAAGTGAGAAGTACTAGTTCAAGATCTAATGGTAGCAGAGACACTCTATAAAGAACAGCATTTCTTATAAGGAAAAACGTTGAAACAAATGCACTCTGATAGCACTTTATTTTAATGACCTTCAAAAGCCAACATGATTGCACAGCAGTTTAAAGGAAGTAATTAAGAAATTAAAAAGAAATCTTTCAAAGTAAAAAAATATTTCCAAGCAAACAGCCATGAATAAGCATAACCTTTTGCTAGTTAATGATAAAACTGGATCATTTCATTAGAAATAGGAAAACTAGTACTGAAACACATCAGAACATAGGAAGATCTTGAGAAAGGTGTTTGGAGCAGAGTGTTTACCCAGGTATAGAAGAACCAGTCAGGGAAGATGAAAGCCATTGCCAAAAAGCTAAATGCATTAGTTGCATCAGTATTCAGGGAGAATGTGATTGAAGATCTTCCAGCATTATTGAAAAAAAAAAAAAAAATCAACAGCAAACCAACAAACATTAATCAGCGAAATCTTAATCTGAAGAAGCCATCAAAGCGATGTTTTTACAGAAAAAATGCTGGTCTCGGTATTAAAAAGTGACAGGATCTGAGATTATTTGGCTTCATGTTCAAAAAGACATGAAATTGCTTATGTAGTCATGTGGTTTGTTACCTGTTCCTTGAAATGTTACCAGAGGCACAGAGGCTGGGATGTCTACAGCTTGGATCTAGGGATGACTGCAGATTGACTGTAAGTCTGCCTTGCATACTAGGCAAATTTATTACAGTTTCTGTTAAGAATATAATCAGTAGACACATAGGTAACTACAATATACTAGAGAAGAGCTAAGAGAAGGCTTGTGAAATGGGTGTCAATGCTTCACGCTTCTGTGTTTGTTAACACTGTCAAAAGACCTCATGAGGTAAGGATGTTGAATTATTAGTGCATACTAGGGTTTTCAGAAAGCATCCAAGAGTCCTTTTGTGAGCTGTATAAGGGCAGTTTAGTAATCCTGCGATGAGAAGAACAGTCCACTTCCAAATTAAGAGCCAAATAACAAAAAACAAAGGGGAGGACTAAATGCTTGATTTTCCCTCAGGAGGTTGCTGGTAGCGTATTCCTTTGTTATCTATGAAAGAGAGAGAAGATGAGGTGACCAAAATTATTTGAGGTGATCCGCTCAAAAACTCACTACAAGGGAGCTGTAGGATGGCAAATGCAAAGAGAAAAGAAAGGTGTGTGTAGCTACTGTGATGAATAGCTAACAGTTGAACTGTATGTGTGTGTGGACTCTCTATTAGCTATCACCACCTTTCTGAATAGTTTTTGAACAGTGCAAAGTTCATTGTAGTTAAAAAGAAAATAAGGAAATAAAATAGAAAAGGTTTACTATACAACTCCATGGAACGCAATCTTGAGTACCCCATGCTTTGTCAGAGGCTCTGGGCCTCGTAAAAGTATATATGAAAGTTTTCTAGTTCTAATAAGGATGATCAGAGGTGTGTTAACTACTGAGACACAACACAGATAAGAGAAATTTGTAGTGGAATACTGAACACCCTGAATTAATGAATCTTGTAGAGAAGGTAAATAGAAATGTATTATCCCATGTCTCAAAATAAGTGATAGATTTTTCTGTTTCAAGCGAACAAAAGAGTTGTTATTATTTTTTTTCTAATACAGAAGAAAAGTTACAGTTTTCTGTTTATTGCTACAGGATTTGTGAAGGTGAAGAGTATGCTTGGTTTTGCGAATGGATATTTGGAGCAGGAGTCCAGTGATTATTGAATATGAACTGCATGCACCTCCAAATCAGGCAGATCTTGAGCTATTAGTTATTAGCAAGAAATCTATGGAGAAGGAAGTCCCTTTCTGGGGAGTGCTCTGTCATAAACAATGACTTCTTGCTCTCATGGGAGGGGGAGATGCCGTCTGGAGAGTCTGTCTACTGCTCTCATCCAGTATAGCTAATTTCAGGTTAAATACTTCTGCAATAGTGTAATGAAATAACAGGAAACACTAGAACGCATTGAAAATCAAAATGTACATTACCCTGTGAAACAAGATGTTAACCATTGTTTCCTGGAGTAAAGTAGTTCTTGAACTTTTTTTTTTTTTTGGTATCAGGAACCATTGTGGATTTATCTCAACCGTTTCTCAAAGCAACATTTCTGACAGGAAAGCTGCTTCTGTAATAAACTTTCATCCCATGCTGGTTCTGGTCACAGAATCCTTCTCTTACCTATTTCATACATGTACGTGTCAGTGTGTGCTAACAATACCGTCATCCCTGTGGACACAGCAAACTCCTCAAGTGGGCTTCCTATATCATGTATCCCCAAGGCTTCTTGCTCTTATTTCAATTTCCAAGATAGCTGAAGTTTGTTGATATTACATGTTCTGGCTTGGCACACTGAACACATACATTAAAAGAGGCTGAATAATAATAATAAAAGTATCTCAATGGTTGTGTTTTGTAGCTTCGTTGAGTTTCCCTCCCACTTTGTTTACTGATACCTCCAGCATCTGCAGCTGGCTTTGTTATAAATGATGACCGTATCTGCAGATGGCATGGGCTGAAGAAGGACTATAAACTTTATCACTTCACTATAGTAATGAACTTATTGTTACCTCCATCAACAGAGAAACAGAAGAAGCTGAAATGTCAGCAAAAGGCAAAATTTTGGCTATTTCACGCAGGATAACAAATGAAGAATACAGAAACTTTAGCACAGAAATTGAGAAAATAATTTCCATGAGGAATGTACTTTCCTGTGACAGGGCTAAGTGAATGAGAAATACTGATCTTCATGGCTGAGAGTTTGTCAGAGCATGGAAAGTAATTAGTATTATAGGCATTAGAGCACTACAGTTCATAGAGACTCTAGTCCTGACAAACAGCTTGATAGCTTAATATTTGAGAGAATTAATGAAAAAAGCTGAAAAACCTTTACTACTGTTGCTCTGCATCCTTCAGCTAATTATACACCTAGAAAGTAAAAATAATGAGCAATAACTTAAGCACCTTTACTTAAAAATTGGCAAATAATGTGCATTGTTTCTCTACATGTAGGAGAGTCATCTGCTGTCCTTCCATGCCCTTACATGATGCCTGATCAAAACGGATTTGAATCAAATTAACAGAAAGCATGGTTTAAAACAAGCGCTTTCTCGTTTAAACTCGTCTTGATTTTAGCTAAGATAGACTTGTCACCGATCTTTATTAAACTCATCTAGTACCCCAAAAATGAGTATATGCAGAGAGATTTACACCTAAATGTCGGTGTTACATGCCCTGTTCATTTGAGTTGTTATTAATTATTAGGTGGGAGGGGAAATGACAATTCAAGCAGAGGAACGTGCGTATTTCAGATGTGACCTCGTGGAGCGAGCTGCCTGGGGACATCGGCAGAGGCTCGTGCACTTGCAAAAAGGCCGAGCACTTGCTAGCAGCTGTTGATGTGGCAATGGAAAATACTAAGGGTTCCAGAGATTGCAGAGGTATAATTTGGCCTGCAGTAAAAGTAAGCAGAAATGCTCACTGAAAATATCTCCTGTTGTAATCAATGAGGTTTTGCCATTATCTATAATGAGAAAAGCACTAATGCTTTTTAATGCTTTTTTTTGGTGCACTTTATTATTCCAACACTATTTTAATAAGAGGTTTCTATGAATAGCAGTATGTGAGTTTTTATCGAGGCAGAATCACATTTGGTGAACAAAATTTCCCATTATGAGCTATAGATATGTCTTAACTCTATTTAGTATATCGTTTATGTTAGAACATAAGGAGTAAATGTTATGTAGTTTACAACGTATTTAGAATATATTAGAAGTTTGGAATGCTGTTAAGATTTGAATGTTATGTTTTTAATTTTGAGTTCGTTTCACGTTCAGAGATGCCATTGTTTTACAAAGCATTAACAAGGCTTCCAATTCATCATTTCATGCTGTGTAAAACATAGTATAATTAACAGGAAAACATTATTCCCAGTAGGCGTGATCCTGCATTCTTTTGAAATCAAGAGAGAAAGCCTTGTTGTGGCATAATTAGCTGCCACTATTGAAGGATCCAGAGCAATGACAGTTAAGGTTTTTCAACTTTTTGTAATGATTTTCTCAAATATAAAACTGTTGAGCTGTTTACCAAGACTGCAGTCTGTATAAACGTGAACTTGTTAAGCTAGGTGGAGCAAGACTAATTCTGATGGGGTTTGGGAGGAAAGGGCAGAGGAAGGGGGAGAGGGATATCCTCTCATTAAATACAATTTCTGTTATATTTTTTTATGAAGGCCTTTGCAACCAAAATGACTGAAGGTCAAAAGTTAGGTTCCTCCCATCTCCTGTTAATTAACCACACTGAGAAATAGTATCTTTAACAGGTTTGAAGAACTTTAGTTTGATGTGGCTTAACAGAACACCTCTTGAAATCCACTCCTCTGCAAATGTGTAGTAAAACTGTAATAGTATCATTTATTTTGACAAAATATTTGACAGGCTGCATTGATGTACCAGCTCATCATGGCTGTATAGGGCAAAAAGGTTTAATGTTAACCTTAATAGGATATGTTCTTGTTTTACTAATTCTACATATTCTCCATGGGAGCCCACTCCTACTTTGGCTTTTTTGAGCAAAATTTCAGTGTGACTTCCTTATGACTAGAAGTTTTGCATGCTGGATAAGGTCCTGAAGTTAGTCAAAACACCTGCTGCTAACACAGTCCAATCCGATTCAACATAATGAAACTTTGCTGGCACTGCAAACCATCCCCGTATGAACCAGGAGGAAGGTTCTTGTATATCACGAAGCTCTAAACACACCTTAGGTTTAATTTCTCCTGCTCTTCAAGTGTTGCTATGAAGTGTCACTCACATACTGTAGCTTGGCATAGTAAATAAAAGGAAAAGAGAGAGGAAAAGCTTGTTGTGCAGTCAGCTTTCACATGGCACACTGAAATCTGGAAAAGTGAAGCCCTTTTCCTCATGCTTGTCACCCTCAGTTTTCCTGAGATCTTAGATACAACCTTAAGTGCCTTTTGTCTCTTTTACCTATCAATAAAAGAAGGAAAATTGCAATTTTTTTTTCTTTTTGTTTCACTGGGATGCATTGAAGGTAAGTGCATCACAGATTTTAATTTGCACAGATTTTTTAGTAGTGGGCAGCACAGAAGAATGAAAGATAACAGCTACCTCAAGAAAGATGAAATAAATTTAGCCAAGGTAAACTCTTAACCCGTGAGCAAACAAGAGGCAGACTTACATCAGTGGATGATCTTAAAGTATACCTGCTTCCTGAAAAAGTTTTGTGTAACAGGAGATCTCCTCTTGCCTTATGGACCTTCAGTAAGTGCCCTTATGTTATTTGATTCTTTATACTTTGACTTGGTTCTGCCAGGTGGGTTGCGCTTGGAAGCAGTTTTCTCTTTATGTGGCAGTACTCTGTGATACAAGTGAAAATTCAAAACATTTCCTGTATCTGATGTTTCTGTCCCTCACTACACCTGAAATGAAGACGAGGGAAGACAACAGTTGTGCATTGTGTGTCTGCTGTACTGCATAGAGGAGTTTTATTACATCCTAGGTTACCATACTAAAGGAGAAAGAACAATAAAGGAAAGTGCAGGGAGGCATTGATTTATTTTATTTTTTTTTTTTATGGAAACACGTTAAGAGTTTCTGAAGATCAGAAGGTTTTGAGCCCTTCTTTGAGATAGAACAGACATGTCTTACTGTGTCTTTGAGTGATTTCTATCCAGCCGCAGACGTGTCTTACTGGGTCTTTGAGCAATTTCTATCCAGTCCTGCTGCTTCTGTGTTAAGTTTCATCTCTCAGTGTCCTTGAGAGTGTTTTGAGAACATTAGCTATAATGAGATTAGTTTATGAGATTGAGAAAGGACAAAAGTTCTGGAAAAAGTACTGGTGAAATTTTTGAAATTCACACTGGGTTAGAAGAACTTCAGTCTTTGACCACCACTTTTTGTTCCTTTTATATCATGTTTTATTTTTAAATGAAACGGCATCAATAAGATCAGAAAAAAAGGCATTTATCCTGTCCAAACTGGTTGATTTCTGGCACCAGGTTAGTTTTAACTGATTATTTCATAATTGGAAAAGTGCAGACAAAATTTACTTGAAATCTGCATCCAGATTAAAATCACTGTTTAGTGAAGTTGTCGTTCAGCTAGTTCAGTACTTTCTCCTCTTTCTCCTCTTGAAAGTAGGTTTACATGCTGTTTAGCTAGAATTACTTCAGCTACCTCTTTGAATTTTGCAACATTATTTCCTGTGTGGTATTGGACCAAAACTGGTGCTGGGAACAAGGGCAGCACTTGAGAGCTAAGCTATTTCCTCAGGGTAAGGTGCCATCTCTGCTTTTCCTTTGCCACTAGATGAGCCTTTTAGTTAAAATAAGGAGAAGAAATGTTATGAGACTTTGATACCTGATTTGAAGGTCATGATTCTCAACGAATGTTAATATCAAGGCAGTGGTGCCTGCTCAGGTGGAGCTGTGTCCAGGCCCATCTGTTGCACAGGTGGCAGCACAATAAACACCCAGCTTTGTGCTAGGCTCAGCCAGTGTAAGAGAGAAGAGGATTGCTGGTTTTTACAGTTAAAAAACAAGTGGTGATATAGAATATTGTACATTTTTGTAAACTTTTGAAGCCATTTCTTTACAACTGTACGAGAACAAATAATCCAAGTCTTTTGTTCAGGCTGTGCTTAAAAATTAGTAATGATATTGAGAGGTTTTCTGGGTATCTTGTTACATTGTTTCAAGACATTATTTAATTAACAGCTTAAAATCTTGCTCCGTTTAAGCTGAATTATTTTAGTGTTTCCCTGCATTGCTTCTCGAGGCTGGGATCCTGATGGCCATTTGGAACAATTAAATGACTGTTCTTTTTATAACAACATTTAAGGTTTTGAAAAATCACAATCGTATGTCCCTTCAGTCTTCTATTTTCTACTCTGAATTCCTAACTTTGTGAGGAGCCCCATTCTTCTAAGCTTATTATCCTGTTTAATGTTTTAACGTGGGGCTCCATGCTGCTTGCTTCCATCTTTCACAATGCATTGCTTCTGGCTCCTGTTGAAGACTGCACTCCACTCCAAGCTTCATCAGCATGAAGCAAGGTGGAATACTTTAACGTGTAAAGGATCTGGTCATTTCACATATTTAACAGAGACCAGATCATAAAGTTTATCTCACTTAGTTGTCTTATTTTTTCTTCTGTTTTATTTCAGAGTTTAAAAACAAAACCTTCTTAAGCTCTGATTTATGTTTCCACAGAGCTCATGTTGCCAAGACAACTATAATAAATGTTCTCTTCTGGAAAACCCTCTTGTAGACATAAGAAGCTTTCCTACATATACTATTCAAGCTGAAATGGTTGTAAAATGTGAATTTACTAGCATTTTTCCATACACTGTCGACTTAATTGACATGGTGGGAATATTCCACACCATGATTTTGCAGTTGATGTTATTCTTCATTTTCATTTGAATAGTATGAAGAAAAGCAATCCGATCCATTTTTGCTGATGTTTATTGAGTTAAAAAGGAGCAGGAAGGATTTCTGGTCAAATATTTTAGGTAATAGAAATGCATGTTCTCTGTGTCACTCTGACATTAATTATCAGCATCTTCATGGGGGAAAAAGCGGGGGAAGCTTAATTTCTGGCAGAAATATGTTAGCTGCTAAAACAACCTAAGAAATTAACAAGATTGTTATTGGGTTTTTTTTTTTTTATTTATTTCTGGATTTATTTTTTTTCATGCTTTTATATTTCATTTTCTCAGCATTGTGTAACATAATGTCTATAGAGGCAACAGTACCGACCTTGGTTCAGTTCTGCAAATCTGGAAGAAGACCTAAAAGAGAGAGAGATAAGCTGTTACCATAATTTTAGCAGCTACTCAATTGGACCTGTGCTTTAGCTCATTAGTAGTTATTAGTCATTGGTCTTTAGTGTGTTTAATGGTTTGTACTTGTTTATGAAAGAACTGACTATCACATGAATTAGGTTAGAAATCACAGCATCCATACTGAATCATTTTACCACACTATATCTCAACTGGCATGTGAACAATGAGAAAATGTAGATTGTGAGTGTTAACTAAAACCACAGGAAATAACTCGTCATATTTTGAATGAAAACAGCTCTACTTCCATCTTGATTGCTGTGCTTTTTGTACAGCTGGTAGTAGATAAATTTTATCTGTGGTTGCACACCATAGCCTCTTCTTGATAGGGAATCTTGGTCATCACATAGTCTAATGAAGCAGCCTAGCTCATGGGGGAGAAAAGAAGTTGAGGAACACAAACTGGAGGTAATATGAAACACTAGAGCAATGCTTTAGAAAGACGTTCAAATGAATACTAAAAGATACTCCATTTTCATATAAACCTGTGTAAAATTAGCATTCTGTAACTGATTAGCTAAAATTTCCTGAACAAGATTGTTTGAATTGAAAAATGTTAGCTGTTCCTCTGTTTTCACGGTAGGGAAAAGATACCTGAGAAAAAAGAAGCAAAAAGTGGACAGCACTTGTTTCCAAAATATACTATTTTTGTGAATGGGTTAAGATGCAACAGATAAATGCACAAAGGGCTCCAACTCTCTGGGTTGTATTTTGGGTTTTCTTGTGGGTTGGGTTATTTTGTTTGATTTGGGTTTTTTTTTCCAAAAAAAAGATAGTTCAGAAAGGTATAGAAGGCATTTCAGAAGTAGAATGAGGAACTAAAGGGAGCAACCAGGAACACATGTAATGCCTTCCTCCCACCAGCCCTTTGGAGGATAGCGTACCAAGAAACTCATCTAAAAAGCTATCATTAGCCATGACTTTTAGAAAAGGCACAAGACTGTACAATTATAGCTGTTCTTGTTCTAAACATGTTTCAGTCATCAGAATTTGGGAGATAGAGACATATAAAAAGCTTTATAACATAATGGCTGATTAACAATGTGGCACCTCCAAGAGCATGTGAACACGGCTCAGAGGGCATTTTCCCCCTCTTGTAAAAACACATACCAGTTCTGCATTTATGAAAGTAATCATTTAAGATGGGTTAAAAGAGGTTCTTTGCAACAGCAAGGTTTTTGTGGAGGAATATGTTGCTTTCTGGAGAGTTCCATCAACATATTCAAATTTCTTTCTAGGAGTCTTGCTTTTGGAATTAGCATATTCTTTTATAAATCTTCTTCTCACATACACTATGTCACTTGCTCTTCACAGTTCCCATTTATAACTGATATCACATGACCTGCTTTAAGACTCAGAGCAGAGCCTGAGCTGTTATGACCAGGGTCACTTACACGGACACAATTTTTTCTTTGTAAGTAATTTATTAATATTATTGTTGTTTTAAGATGTTGTATCTATGCTAAATATAACTGCACTCAGAAACTGAAATAAGTGGGGGTCCTGAATCTCACCAAGGTTTTGCTCCATCCCAGATTGTCTTGCCAACGTGATGTGGATGCAATTTCCCAGAAAATTATCAAACACTTTCAGCCCCAGGAACTAAGCTAGACATCTTTTGTAATAAACTGTTACTCTCCTTTGTAGGTAAGAATCCATTCATTTTAAGTAATTTTCTTCAATCAAGATGGAGATGGCCCAGATCAAGCTGCTAAGTTCCACTGTAGGTTTCATCTCCCTGTCTGCACAATCACCACATAAGTCACTTACAAGTTCTGTTTATTAAGCTCTAGGTGTGATTTCACTTGACCCCTCCTTTTCCCTTCATAAGACTCATTCTTCTTGACACTGTCTTTTCCTGTGGTACCTTTATGACGCTGTCCTGTGACCTGTGCCATAGACCTGGATTAGATGTAGTGTGTGACTTTCTTGAACTAGACAGACATCTGTTGCATGGTTGCTTGAAACTGAGAGTCCTGGCTTGGGTCATGCTGCCTCACAGTCCTGTACTTCTATGCTCCATATGTCCCTGAGAACATTAGCAACACTGCTGTGACTGTATCTAACACAGCGACAAGAAACTAGCCCTAAACTAGACAAATGAAATACTGCTATTCACACAGCTGTGGCAGACTGGAGCTCAGTGTGGGCTCACTGCCTGGATATTTATTTAGCTTCTTGGACAAGTTTTCCAGCTGAACCACTCTGCAGCAGCTATATGGCTAGAAGAAGCTGAATTTAGCTGGGTGAATGCTTGCATTAACCTACAGTACAACCTTAATGCTTGCAAATGAGCTGCAAGGAACATAGAACAGAGAGGACTGGCATGAACTCAAAACTGTTGGATACTCTTGGATAATCCCTCCTGACAGGTGTTGTCCAGAACTTACTGTGTACATTAGCCTTATTAGTTAAAAGTTAGAAGGAATAACTTTCAACAAAAGCAAAGGGACTAAATCAATATGATAGATTGGTGGAATGGTGCAGCATTTGATTTACTCTGATTCTACAGCTCAGCAACTGTGTATTTCTGTAATGTACAGGATAAGATTCACAATTTATATCCCAAGCAAAATGTTGGGAATGTGAATTACACTAAACCTTGCAATTTCAGGCAAAGAAACTAACTTCAAAGCAGCTGTTTTTCAGGAGAGGGGAAGAAAGAAATATGTAATTGCTTACTACTATCACAAGTGTTAAAATAAATAATCTCTAATGAAAAAAAGCCCAGTGCATCCTAATAGAAAGGAAAAGCCTAAGCAAGATAGATGTATGAATAAGCAACTTGTTGATGGTGCTAGACTCCATAAGTATTACAGCAAGGTAGTAGCACAGTGCTGGGTAGCTATCAAATACACCACATTACAAGCTATAGAATGCAAGACCTGACCCATGCAGCCATTTAATTACTGATGCCAAGAGGAAGGGACAAAGCAGCCCTTAGGGCATTTAGGATCTTCAATGGGCTGCAAATTCCATTGGAATCTTCCTCTTTCCTCAGTTTCCACTTATTTCTTCTTATTTTCTTCAAACTTAGGTAAATAAAAAGCCCATGCAAGGCGAGAAAGAACCCTTTTGATGCCATTTTGTTCCTTAGACATACCACACAACGTATATCAGTGTTAGGGATTACAAAGTTTTGTTGACACACGTGTCGCTCTGACACATTACTGTCTTTTGGGGAATTTTTCCTTCCAGATATTCCAATAGAAAATGTTTACACAGCACAAGAGATTAGAATGAGAAAATAGATAAACATGGTCCATCTGAATCTGGAAAAATCTCAGCTGCTTCCTCAATGTGTGCGTGTGTATGTATGAATACACACACATATATCAACAAAAAGAATCTGAAATGGAAACTAGAGAGGTTAGTGTGGAACAGACTGTGTTGTTAGCTCTTCAGCTGACTTTACAGAATAAACTGCCTTCCACTTTGGTTTTCAGTTTTTCTAGAACCTTTGTAATTTGCCATGGTCTCCTTCTTAGTCAATATTCTGTAAGATGCTTTTGGTTCACATAACTCTGTACCTGTATTCTGTTTGAACTGTTGTTCATTTAAGCAGTTTTGTTTTGGTGCTTTCACAAACTGAATTCTCAAAGGCTTAAGTAGGATGAAAATTACTACCCAGAAAAAGGCAACACAGCACTGCCTATACAGTGAGCAGTTTCTGGATTCCAAGGGGCTTCAGAGAGTGCTAGATTGTATACATGGACTGCAGGGCAAATGGAATGTTTTGGAACAGCGTGTACATCTGGATGGCTTCTTACCAACTCAACTATAGAGACCCAAGAGGTTTGTCTGCTGCAATAAGACCATAAAGTATTGTTGGCAGATGGTAAAATGTGAAGACCTGTAGTGTGGTCTCCTTTGCTGTCTGTAGCAACAGAGTCTATCAGCAGGAACGTTTCTCACATAGATTTTGCCGCAGTCTAGAAAACTTCAACCTTTATTTTAGTCTGACATTTTATTCTTACAGTACAGAACTGAAGAGTGAGTGTCCTTTGGCAAAGACCAATTCCCCAGACTAAAGAAGGTAGTAAGAAAATAATTCTACAGAAAAAAAGCCATTTTATTAGACTCGTTTTGAATTTTCTTTTTAATCTGTACAGAAACACTAGAACAGTTGTTATGAAAAAAAATTGTAAAATGATATCCAGCTTTTGTGGAGCACTGCTGGCTTCCTGCCTGCCTCGGCATCAGAATGAAAGGAAGAAAAGGAGAACCTGGTAACCAGGAGCCAAGTTAAGTCAGAGACTTTGAGCCTGGATACCCCTGAGTCCAAGCACAGCTGCCTTGCCACGTTCAGAGCTGTGCAAGGGGAAGCACAGAACCTACCATTGTATTTCCTTTTCTACTTCATTATGTGAGTATTAGCTTGATCTCAAAACTAAACTCAGCTGCACTGGTAGTGTGAAAGTTAAATCATGTTTGATGCCTTTGTGAGAACTTTAACTTCTCTCTATTTGATCTGGATAAGCTACATGCAGCACAATCTCTAAGTAGGCGTCCAGAGCTTTTCCCAGGAGAATGTGAAAAGTGGAGCTCACACAGAACCAGGGTAATAATCAGTGGCACAGGAAGCTATTTGGGTTGCTGCTTTGCTTATGCCTGCCTTTGGACTGGCTTTTAACCTTGCAACATGTATATCTATACATGTATGACTGGAACATATTGATGTGTCTGGCAGAAGAAAGCCTATTGAAAGTTTGTCTGATTTCTCACACATCAGAGACTTCCAGCACCACTGAGGACTAATTATCCACCATTCCCATATGAATTACGTAGATTTTCACTACACAGGGTTAGAACTACACCAGCAAATAGCTCGTTTCACATCCTAATAGCCTTTAATATCCTTCTGCCATGTTTCACAGTCCAATTATTCATTTGTTTAGCAAATCAAGTTGAAAGGGAGAGGAAAACCAATACGTTACAAAGGATATTAGCCACGGAAGTGGCCTATATTGTAGACTCTGCCTCTTTTATTTTTATTATCAGTTGGTGTTATGACTGGTATGATGCTTTGTAGGGAAGGATCTTAACCCAGCTTTGCATCCTGACTTGAAATCCTGTGGCCTTGCTGTTTTACTCAACCAGCTCCTTCCATAGCCTCCATTTTCAGACCTTCTCCTCTCTATTTCACAATGCTAGCAACATTTGTGCAGTTTTAAGCATTTAATTTCCTTAAGTCAGGTTTGATTAAAGTGACACATCAGAAACTGAGCTCTGCTGTAGTCCTGTCCTATATATTCATCTATTATAGGGCACCCTATCCTTTAGATGTTCTTTTGTTACTTGTATGAGTTCCCAGGAGTGGGTTTCCTATTACAAATGAAGTATCCTTCATTACTTTTCAGCTAATGTCTCCCTTTTAAAGTACACTATAGCGTTTTTGATTCAGCTTCACCATACTGATGCTTACATTTAGACCTGTTTGATAACTGTTCTGGAATAAATCAGCATATTTCCCCTCTCTCAGTGAGAAGGGCAGGGAAGGCAAGAAAGCCCTAGGGAGAAAAAAGGAATAGCAGGTAAAGCTCGAGGAATACCTTACAAATGAAAATATGAAGAAAAAGAACAATATATGCCTTTTATTTCTTTAGGATGCAATTCCCAAGAAGATGGCCCGAGCAACATCTTCTGTCCTAACCTCTAAGTAAATAAAAAAAAAACCCTCCTTCTCCCTATTTTGCAATATATTTTAGTGGAAGAGGAAAAACAAGAAATAAGAAATCTCTTATATTTCTTTGGTTTTGATGAATTTGAAAAAACAAAATAGAAGCATGCAGAGAATAGAAAATAAAATATGACTAAATTATATAGGATTGAAGGAGGAAAACCCTACAGGCATTTTCAAAGACCATTGTTGACTACTGTTATTCCTGGCTATTGCTAGGTGTAGCCAGAGTATGACCACTGCTTGAATTCTGCTTTTGAATTATTAATCACTTTTACTTTCATGTAATATAACTATTTGTAAGGCCTTTAAGCCTTTTATTATTTTTTTCACCGGAACATACAAATCTAAGGAGGACTTTAAGATTTACAGAGATGTAGTTCTCTGTTAAAAACCCTGCCTAATTAGAAGGAAATATGAGACATGCCAAATAGAGCAAAAATCCTGAAATATGCCTGTAATTTTAGCATGTGGTACTTCACAGTCTAAGTGGCCAAGAACACTAAGGGGACAGAGAAAGAGGCATTTAAGTGCCATTTGTTGATGGTCTTGCTACACCACAATGTCAAGCCCAGGAAGAGTACACAAGCTTAAGCCTATGACTCTTGTAGCTCAATCATTTACATGTGTGTCCTTGTTGCTTCTGGCTACTGAATAGCTGCTGTTAAAAAAATGAAGTTAGTTTTTTGGGGTTTTTTTTTAATCTATTAATTTTAAAGTTTCTGTCAGCAAGATGGGGTGGCAGAATAGTATGAACTCTTTCATAAAATTCTTCATATGTATTTTGGAATGTTTTGTTAGCTTTCAGACTTTTCCTTGTGCATATTTTCAGTTCAAAGCACCACATATAAGCAGTTATTGGTGTTTCACAGCCTTCTGGTTTGCAGAAAATGTATTGTCATTCACTGTCCATCTAGTTTTTTATACTCTGACTTCCTAAGGAAAGATGACTTACTATGCTGTTTGTGTCTGTTTCCTGCAATTGTTGTCTCTCTCAAATCCCAGTTATCTGATTTCATCCTCATAGGGCATAGTTGAAAAAAGTATTTAAGAAAATGTAATTTCTACAGGTCAAGCAAAAATATACAGCTTGAAAGAAAGGAGCCTCTGCTGGTGCTCTGACCGAAGGAGAGACCACAGGATAAAGCTTTGCTAGTCCTGCTACTCCTGGAACGACTCCCTTATCCTCACTGTCCTCCTTTTATTCCCAGTAACTCCCTTCTTACCAGTGAGAAAGGAAGCCCATGATGTAGGTGCTTTTCACATGAACAGTCACTGTATTTGTTAGAGAACACACTTCTGGATTTCATGTAGTAGAGCTACAGAGGGGACACAATTTTTCTCAAACCCTGAATTATATTATATTATTTATTTATTTATTTATTTTGTGAAACTGTTTTTGTCTATTTAGACTTGAAACATTTTTGGCACATAGGTTTTCAAGGCTATTTTCTTTCTTTTTCTCCATGCTTCTTTTCTGTGAAGGGAAAGAATGTTTCCATTCCTATAAATAGAAAAGGTGAAAAGAAACAGAAAAAAAACCCGAAGTGAGTTTCTTATTCTCTGCCATTTTTATTGAAATGATCCCCCCCAAAATTGTTATAGTCATTTAGACAAGAACCTTTAGTCATAGCTTGGTCTGTGTCCTCTTATGGTTCAACCCAATTAATTCTGGGAGGCCTGATTGGCCAAAGTAGCTTCTTCACGAGAAATTACTATTATTAGGAAAGGTTAAAATTTCTACTTTTCCTCTGAGATATAAATTGCCAAACTCTCCTGTAATCTGTCTTGGCTATATTGATTTCTACTTCTAATTTGAGAACAGGTTTTGGTTAAAGTATCTATTTTGTTTCAAATAGGATATATGGTAAAAGTCACTACATTTTATTTTCCGATCTGTTGCTAATAACGAAGGGTCCCTTATGTCTGAATTTTTCCTAGCAGAAATGAAATCTAAATCTGTTAGCTAATAATATCTCTCTCAGGAATTTGAGCCTTTTGAATCCCTTTACAGTCTTTCCTCGTATTGTTTTGTTCTCTTCTCTTGGCAGGTGTTTCAAGGCTGAGATTTCACTTTTTAAGGTGCCGTGAATGGTGTCTGTAGAATCTGAATAACTTCAGTTTGCTCAGATGAAAGGAAAGCTAAAGGTACTGAGGCATCTTGTCCTATTTTAAAGGCTTTGTTTTTACTATGAGAGATATATTTTTTTAAGATGGATAAGATGTGACACTGTCCATTAGGGCTATCTCTTATTAGCCACCTTTATTAAATGAAAATGCCTAATAATCTTAACTGCTGTTTCTGACAGAGGCCTAGAAATCAAATATTGCATCTCAGACTATGCACACAACCCTTCTCAAACATATAAAATGAATAATCAAATGTACCTCTGAAAAGAGAGAACCATTAACTTTTATTTTCTAGAGGAAGAATGCACTCATACATCCTTGTAAAGATTAAAGGAGAAACTTTCTCTTTCAATTAGATCCGTTACTTGAGGAACAGATGCTTTAGAGTTTGAAATTGCATTGTGCAAAGCGCTCAAACATGCTGCCCAAAACGCTACCTGAGTGTACAAAATGACTGAGTATGGTGTTTTCAGCTTTATTTTTACTTTTTTTTTAATGACAACAAGAAAACCTGAGAGAGAATGTCTTTGGTTTGCCTTAGGGAGAGCATACAGGCTCAGTGGAGGAGGAGATTGCTAATCACAGATAACACTGTAATGACTCTTGCCAGAAAGTAGCTGGCTCCACACGATAATAGGATTAAAGCCTTCCCTTCTGGAAGAGCAGGCAGCGCACCAGAGCTGAACTGGCCTCTGCAAGTATGCGGTAAAAATTCAAGACTGGGTACGACCATGGCACACGGTTCCTGCTGCCACAGCTGAGCAGGCAGCTTTAGCTTTACTCTTTCATCACCTTTTATGTCATGAACATGGAGGTTTCTGTAGATTTCCAGAAAAGTACAGTGCTGGCTGCTAAGACTCGTCTTGAGGTGCCCCCTTCCTTTGGAGCGGGAGAATAAGTGAGGCCTACAAGTGAATAGGCTTGCAGCAGATGGTTCAGGACATAAGCTTGCACTGCTGACCTGAAGGGATTTGGTGATGGGATGTGGAAACTGTTCACTCTCAATCATTGCTACAACTCTGTCCTAACTGTTATTTCTGAAGATTTTTTTTTACATTACTGTCTCAGTAGTTCAAAGGCTGAGGTGCTCTGTGAGATGAAATGTGTTTGAAGTTTATTTTAGGAGGGAGGGGAGAGGGATCTTTGTTGCCCGTCTCAAAGAGGACCTTGAGTGAAATGGTCTTAGAGGACTGTCTCTTTTGCAGGGAATATCCCTCCAGGGCTACCAGTGCTGCATCTTTTCAGTAGTTAAACAAAATTGCTCATTTACTACAGATATCAGACAGAATGTACGTATATGGTGCAAGTCACTTTAGAAAGGAATTTCCTTGAAAACTGTATTTCAGAAGTTTTTCCTACACTGCAGTACTATTTAAAATAATAAGGAAGGCAGGAATTAAAACATTCATACCAATAACAGTAACAACTTGCAATTGTTCTTAAAAAAAAAAATAAAAACAATTGTTCCTGCTACTGGTATCAGTATGAGAATTTATATGTGAAATTACTTCAAGATTCTACATTTGTGGCTTTGGTGAGTTAGTAGAAAGGAACCATCAGATTCCATGCAAATTTTTTCTTGGTAACAACTGGTCCCTGATTAAAAAGCTTGTAATCTGGTGGAGGTAACTGAGGCAGCCAAAATGCTCTAGACTCTTCCTACAACACATGGCATCTTTTCTACTCAGAACCGTACTTTATCATTTGCTGTTATATTTTATACTGTGGTATGTCAAGTAATGGGAACCACATAGGTCAGATATCATTGCATTACTGAGGTTTTCAGTGTTAAACTGTTGAAATGTCTTTTGAGGAGCAGGGACCTTTAAAAAACAATACCTCCGTCTGCTATCTGGTCATATTTTCTGTCTCCTAGACACAGTAATATTTTCCTTACATTGCTAGCTGAGAACAACTTTTCTTAACAATCGGTTGAGCAAACTAACACAAGCAACATAATTTGCTTCAGATACTATTTCTAACATCGATTACAGAGGGAAGGGAGAATTAATTCAAAAATTGTCTTGAAGAAATTTGGAAATGCTTTATATTTACAGTCGCGAACCCTTCTTTCTAGGCAGTGATTAAGATAAATACTCTTATTTAGTGATACAGGCTGTCAAATAAAGTCCTCAGTTTCATCAATTGCTCTAAATGGAGCTCTTTGTCATTAAGCTGAGATGCGTTCTCTGGTTGTTAATGGCTTACATTGTGAAAGGAAGACTAAGCCTAAAGCTCAATGCATAAATTTTCTGACACTATCCTGTTTTGAAGGTAATGCAGTCAATAGCTAGGAGAGAGCCACATGGCTGAAAGCGGTAATTGTCTGTCTGGCAAAGAAACATCATCTCTCTTTTGGTGAAAGGCACGCAGGGAGGAGGAAGCAGTCTGTAAAGAATCAGAGATAAAGTAGCCAGGGGCAAGAGCTTCGCCTGAGAAATCGAGGTGACTCTGGCCAGTCTGAAGCCAGGCTGGGGCTGCCTTTTCTTTATCTCTCGCAGTTGCATCATGCACCAGTGCTACAGCTACACTTTTTGCTAAGGATGGAAGCTGAAGGGAGAATAAATGATGACAGCGTGTGAGGAGGCCCTGCTGTTCCCTCTCAGAGCCTTGCTCCCAAGGCAGAGCCACGCACAAGTGGAGAATAATGGACCCAAAGTCTGAGGGCCATCCTTGCCCTCTGTTATGAACAGACCTGTCATCACTGCTTACACTGTGTGTAAATGGCCACTCTACCACCTGATATTTAACACGCAAGGACTAGCAGGGAAATGCGATCCCTAAACCTGCATGGATTAAATCGAAGTTATACACCAGGTATAATCCATCATAAGATTTTTCTGTCTTAGGTGTGAAACCGCACAAGCCAAGATAACAGTAAAACCAACCTTTTAGCAAAGATCTCGAGCATTATGCTAGCAAAATGTGAAAGCCAGAAGAAGCATCCAGGTTGTGATTTTCTTTCCTGTTAAGCAATGAAACTGTTCAAAGTTTAAAGTAAATTAAATCAATGGATCAAAATCTGATAACAGTCTAAAACAAGCAAAAGCCTTTTTAATGTGTAGGCTAGTAAAACCACTGCGAGCACAGTCTAGCTCATTAAGGACTCGGGTTTGGACTGTATTTTGTCTTATTCTCCTGACTTTGCAAACCTTGTTTGGCATTTCCTCTGGCACAAGCTGATTGTAGTCTGATGGATGGTTCCACAAAAGCAATTATCTTTTAAATGAGAAATATGTTGTGGTCGTTTTGTTTGGTTGTTTGGCTGTTTTTAATTTTATTTGTTTCAATCTAAAGCAGCGCTAGAATGTGTACTAGGCTAAGAGGTTATCCGATATTCTCTAATTTTTTAGTTTTGGTGAGTTTAGAGGCAAAACACATTTGTATCAAAAAAGAATGTTTAAAAAGAAATATATATATGTGTGATTCACCTGTAAGCATTATGTATAGTTATGTGTGATTTAAAATACTGCATCTTCTCATGAAAAAAGACAGTTTTACAAGGCTTAAAGAAACAACAGAGTTAGAAATAAGTTTGTTAATTTATTTTCTTTCTTATGTTAGCATTACTGCTGTTCATTTGGTTGCCTTTGTGACTAAAATATGTTAGACACTGCAAGAGAAACAATCCCTCACCATAAGGTCATTATGATACTATAAAAATTAACTTAAGCCTATGGAATATATTTAAGACAAAAATTAATTTTTATAACTTGAAATTACAATTGACTGCTGTGTGTTGATGCATTTGACTAATACCAGAGCTCAAGGTATCTAATTCATATGAATTAAGTTATCTGGGGAAATGTTTTTAAAGATAGTGCTCCTAGAATTGGACTAGACTTGTTTTCAGAGGGAGATGCTGGAGTCTGAGCTGAAAATGTTGCCTTTTGGTCTTGGTTGAACTTTCAAAAAGTTGTGATAAAGACAATTTACAGTCTCTTTTTCTTAAAGAAATCACTAGTGAAAAAAAAATGACAAATCTAATGGCCAATTGCAAGAAGCATAAATATCTCTTTCACTTATTAAAAGTAAATAATAAAAAAAAATTAAAACTTTGTCCATTTAGACACGGGACATCAAAACTGTGAGATTTTAAAGAATATGAATTATTTCTTTTTTACATTTTGAAGCCAACTCTCAGAGAACAGGTGATCCAAGGACAACTTTATGTGAGGAAATGACAATGTTTAAGGGTAGCAGGAGAAATATACTGTTTAGAGAGACATTTCTATTTTCTGATGCCATCTACAAAAAGGTCTGAATTCTTTTTAGGTATTCCACATTTAAAAGGATAATATCAGGTATGACTCTTCCACTGCTGATAAAAAAAATGCAAGTCTGAGAATTATATCATATATACAATGTTATTATACATGTATTATACTATGTATGTTTTTTCTATATAATGATTACATAATATATTAATTATATCATATTAATTCTATTACATAGAAATCTGCAAGAAAATAATCTACTTCCTGAAAGGATTGTCATGAGATGACATGTTCTTAGGAAAAAAACATCTTCAGTGTAAAGATTATTCAGCGTAGGAAAATTATGTATGTTGTAAAATTCAGCCAATGGGTAACTGTGGGGGTTTTTCGGCTTTTTTGTTGTTGTTGGATTTTTTTTTTCCTAAAAAGAAGAGCAAAACATAATAATTTTTTTTTTTTTTTTCTAATTCAAGATACTAGTGTGATAATATCTTGATACTAGAGTATACTTAGTAAAGACTAAGAGCCATTCATCCTGGTTCAACTGCATAATGACAAATGGCTATTCAAAATATTATAGTGTTTCCATAGGCTGAAGCATAGGTAACCACACAGAAAAATATACCCTTTTCAAATAAGTCTCTATTTTTTTCTCAAATGAAAAATAAATTAATATATTGTTGAAAATATTCAAAACATCTACCTTATCAGTATATATCTTTTTAGCTGAGCAAAACATAGGGAACAAAAAATTTGCTGCCAAAATCCATTGGTCTATAGAAATTACAATAGAAAATGTTGTTTTCTTACAAAAAAAAGTCTAAAAAATTTTCCAGTTGTTAGAAGGTACTTTTTATACAGGTATTTATCATGTGCCATTTTAGCTTTCTTCAAAAGGTGGTAAAATGGTGTTGATGGAGTGAACCTGTCAGTAGCTGAATATCATTTCCAATTATTGCAGACATATTTGAAGTATATGAATATTTAATTTAATTTTATACAAAACTTCATTTGAGCTTCTATATCAAAACTTAAAGATAAATTACAACAATGACATGATGACAAACTAAGCAAAAGCGTAATTGTTAAAGAAACCCTGCATCATATTTTAATAGTTAAAATGGATTTCATATATATATATTATTTTTCATTATATGAGTATGTTTTTCAGTAGACAGGTTGTAATCTGATACTCTCACTTTCTTAGAATAACATGTCATTTCAGATTTTTTTTTAATTTTAACTCAATCAACTAAAATATATTACCATCTTTATACCTATTACTACAAAATTTAATTCTGCATGGCTGAAGCAGACAGAAGCTTTTGCCTTTAGGGAACATGTTGATGGCACAGTGCCTCAACTGGATATTCTTTCTAGTAGATACGTGTTAACTTCTCTTTACCCCAAAAAGAATATGCACAAATCAGTAATGGTGTAAGTCAAGAAATCTAGAGATGACCACTCAATTGAGCTGCTTCTTATTTTGGTTATTTTGTATAAGACCCCTTGAACTGATTTCAGGGGATTTTACTGGAGGTGCAGTCATCTCTAACAGCATCTCAGATTTGGCATCTGAAGTCACTCTGGTAAACTTTACGGTAATCTTGAACGTTAAATCTGTAGAGTCTGTCCTATTTCAGATGGTGCCTAAAGACATTGTTTACCTTCATAAACTGATATTTTTGGTGACTCAACTTACTTTCATTAAAACATAGATGTTGTATATGTTGTACATGCAAACTCCCACTTCCTCCCAGTTGTGTTTCCTTGAATTAGTATACACTGTGCGTGCCAAATGCAGACCTTGCAGTCTCGTAGAAGCTCCACCTCTACAGCCATGCTGTAATGTAAACCTCTTGGCATTTCTAAAACAGCAGTTCCACATATCAAAGCCATGCTTGTCTCAATTTGTTTTCAGATTTTGTCATCTGCTGTAACAGCTGTCTCTTAACTAGCACAGAATAGGCTCTGTGGACAAATCTCACCATGGGAATTCTTCTCCAAGGGAAATCTTGCACTGTGGCAATAAACAACTCACATGTTCAGAGTGATGCATACCAGGCATGTCACGCTGGTGAGATGTTAGAGGAGCTGTGGAAAGGTGACTTGCTTCAGTAATGGATGTAGAACAGCATATGCGTACTTCTTCTACGTCGTAAAAAATACGCTAATGCAGCACATAGAAAGATGTTTAAATTGGGTACCTATAAATGGAGTTGAGAATTGGTGTTCTTCAGTGCTTAGCTTGTGCTTGATTCTGTCGTTATGTGTCGGTTACCTAGCTGTCTCATTATTTTCCAGCTGTGAGCGAGAGAATATTTTTCATACTTCTCTGCAGATGTTGGGGGTCACAGTGAGGCTTGGATTCACAAAAGCTCTGCTAGAGCTTTGCTGAACGCAGGGAACCTGATTGCAAGTTTTGATGTAGGTGGTTTAATTTCAGAATGACCTCAACTCCTGTGTCATACTTTCCTTCTGATAAGCAAGTATGTCCTTTTTATTTTTTACTCTTTTCAGAAGCCATTGTCATAGCAACTTCCCTTTGAGTTGCCTTTAGGTGGTTGCTTTTCTTCTTCATGGCTATCTATGTTACTCTTACGATTTTACCTGAATTATTAAATGAGAACTTCAGGACCTAGCCTCCACCTTTGTTTTCTTAGCTTTAGGGAATAAACAAATGCTGTCTAAAAAAAGCATATTTGTATGCTCATACCCTTCAAAAGATATGGCTAGCTGATTCTCATGTGATATGATAAATAACTGAGTACAAGTCTTAAAGATGTTACCATAATAGCAGCGAGTTAATAATTTTCATTTTAGAATGTTACTTTTTCAGAAGGGGGAATATAACTGAAATAATACACATAAATATAACAAAATTAACAATAAAAAAATTATCTAAGAAAGGGCAAAAAAACAGAGCAGCTTTAAAAATGGAATGAACACAATCACCCAAAAAGAGTTCTAAGCCTCAGGAGAGCTTAAAACAGCTTGTAAAAGTTAAGGGTTCTCCTCCTGTCCCCCCACCTACTGCTACTGCAGCTGTTCCTGCAAAAGGTCTACTCTGCAGAAGTTAGTTTTAATAATATTTGGAAAAGGAGACTAAAATATTTTTGCTATGATCAGACCAGATGAATTTCACACCTCTGTAAAAGAACCAGCTGGGCCAACAGCAGTCAAGTCACACTTAATCCTTGTTTTGAGGGTTTAAGGGAAACATAAACCATGTGCTGATTCTCAGCTGAAGAATAAATGCAGGGCAAATTCTGTCCTTTCTATTTAGTGATAGGGATATCTTGCAATAAATAGGAGGTAATAAAAGGAAAAATGCAGTGTATCATAGAATCATAGAATGGTTTGGGTTAAAAGGGACCTTAAGGATCATGTAGTTCCTACCTGTCCTGCAATGGCAGGGACACCTCCCACTAGACCAGGTTGCACAAAGCTCCATCCAACTCGGTCTTGAACACTTCCGGGGAGGGGGCATCTCCACCTTCCCTGGGCAACCTGTTCCAATGTCTCACCACCGCCAGAGAGAAGAATTTCCTTCTTATTTCTAACCTAAATCTGCCCTTTTCCAGTTTGAAGCCATTATCCCTTGTGCTATCACTACAAGGCCTTGTAAAAAGACCCTCCCTAGCTTTCTTGTAGATCCCCTTCAGGTACTGGAAGGCCTCTATAAGGTGTCCCTGGAGCCTTCTCTTCTTCAGGCTGAACAACCCCAACTCTTTCAGCCTGTCCTCATAGGGGGAGGTGTTCCATCCCTCTGATCATCTTTGAGGTCTCCTCTGGACCCACTCCAACAGGTCCATGTCCTCCTTGTGATGGGGTCTCCGGACCTGGGTGCAGTACTCCAGGTGGGGTCTTACAAGAGTGGAGTAGAAGGAGAGAATCATCTCCCTCAGCCTGCTGGCCATGCTTCTTTTGATGCAGTCCAGGATGCAGTCGGCTTTCTGGGCTGCACTTGCACATTGTTGGCTCAATATTTAGCAATTTACAGATCACTGGCGCTGACTCAGCAAGGGTTCTCTCTGTATTACATGAAGTTCAATTTGTCATTGCTATATGCTGTATCCTTTCTTCATCCATCTGCAAAAATGGGTGTTCAGGTTACTGTTCCTGCTGCTGCACTAAAGAGGATAAAGGGCCTGTCAACACTGAGCAGCCAAGGAGTTCCCCAATCCCTGGCTCAGGTACCTGAGCTGGTCTTACAGGGAAGATCTTGGCATATCTATTCAGTCTAATTGCTTTGACAGCTAATTAGAGCTAATGAGCCTGAAGCACAAAATAAACATGACATATATGCTCTGCCTTCTATAACTCTGGATTTTTCTCATTTTGGTGAACCTATTCATGTCACATAGATTGAAATACCTTGTTGATCTTCTTACCCATATGACTGCCCTGAGCACATGGTAATGCCTCTCTTAATTCCAAGAAGCATATGAATAACACAATTTAAGTGTTTTTTAGTGTTTTAGTGTTAATATGGATTATTCCAATGGGGGCTCTCCTGTTCATTCAGAAATGTGCTTGAAGGATTGAACTAAACCAATGTTTATTATTATTAAGTGGAAGAAGACACATACAGAAGAACTGTCTGCAAAGAAATTGTTACATAGTGAAGTTCTGAAGTGGATGCAATAGGTATTGAAAAGGAACTAGCCTCTAAAAATTACTAAAGTTAGGATCTTAAAACTCACATGACATTATGAAAACATGAATGGCTGATTCATGACTTGTGGAAAGGACAACCTTAATACAGCTCTGCTGATTCTATTGCACATTATGAAAAGGTATGCCAAGTTTTACTCTGTATTGCTGAAAGATAACCATTGTCTCCACTGTTATTAGCAAGTAAAATTAGCAAAAAAAAAGTCTCCATCAATACACTCGCAATTGAGCTGCACTCTTTCAGGTCTAAACCGGATGCTTGGAAATGAAAAGGCTAACCTGAAGTCTCCATGTCCTGTTTTGGGGCTAAAACACAGATCCACTGCATTACTACAGTACATAGGTGGAATTGAGGTCCAGAAACTTTTTGGGCAAGCGTACTCCTGCCAGTCTTTTCCTTCTGCAGCTGATCTCCAGACTCTAAAATGTTTGAGCAGAATTGCACAGATATTGCAGTTGTACTTAGGCTCATTTGGTTCTGGTTTTAATTTTGCCTCACAGGGAGGTTTTGGACATGTAACATCATGTCTCTTGCTGACTTCTTGGTCTGTACAATGAGGATGGTTATTCTTATCCAATTAATTATTTAGAAGGATAGATGAAGCAAAATTACCTTTTGAACTGTCACTTTTACTAGTGAAAATAATGCTACCATATCAGGTTACTTTTCAAGTTTTTGGTATATAAATGACTACAAACACTGAAGACAAGTTAGAGCCTGTACCTTAACTGTTTCTGAAAGACTCAGATACCACAGTGACAAATGTAACAGAAAACATTACAAACAGTAACAAATCGATGTGACTTTTCTCTACTTCATCAGGTCAGTCAAGCATTATTTTCAAGGTATCCTCCTTATTAAATAAGCTTATAAGAAGAAAAGGAGATGCAAAAGAGAGAGCTATTTGTATGGATGGTAGTTACAAATCATTACAGTAGTCAGTTTAATGAGACTGATCCTGATTAGGACATCCAAGTTGCTTAATATTACTAATAGATAACATATCTAGATAGACTATTTATATAGGTATCTTTAACGCATCTTTTCAATCAAGATTCTAGGAAGAAATCCTTACATATACCCTTGTACACACTCACAAAGAGGCCATAAGGGAAGTATTAAATGACATTTTTTAAAAGAAAAAGACACTTTTTATTTTAACAGAAATTAACTGCAATTTAGTATGAAACAGCACCCTCCATGTCAACATTTCACATTTCATGAGTTCACATGGCTAGAAAAGTGTAGTGTTCTTAAAACTATAGCTAGAAGACTGCAGTGTTCAATCTGGAAAGATATCAGAATGAACACAGGTTCAATCAGCCTATATGATTTACCCTTTATAATTTCATGCTCATGGAAAATGGTAAAATACTTAGGATACAGGCTTTTTTGAGACTTTTATTAAGCTGCTTGTCTCCAGCTGGGGCAGAAAAAAAAGTCTATTTTATATTATATGGGCAGGAAGATTCCAGGGATCTATCTCAGGGCCTGTCATCAACCTGCTAACAATTATTATTATTATTATTCAGTATTGTTCTCCAAGGATTTTGTAGTGCTCAGTTCATAAGCAAAAAAGACGACTTCATGGCAGAGATATTAAAGGAACTAATCTGTACGCCTACCTCATTAGGAGTAGTTGCTCAAGAAGAAGTTGTCCTTATGTACAGATTGCCCCTGTATGGCTGCCAATGTCAGTAAGACCTTGGGTGAATCTGTCCTCCTAGTGACTGTAGACTTTATACATTTTGTTGTGTGTATTTGTGCATGAGTGCAAAAAATTTCTGAATAATTACTCTCCTGAGAGTTTACTCCTTGGATCATGTAAGAACAAACATCTGGAATCAGGCCAAAACACTTTTTAAAAACAGGTTAGATATTAAAGTTACTTTTCTCCTATCTGCAGGAACCTTTTCTGATAATTGACTTAATAATGAAAGCCAATTTTTTTGTCTGAGATTTTAACTCTTGCAAGTATTGCATAAGCCAAAGAATAAATTTCCTTGAAATATATTAGTCAAGCAAAAAAGGATTTTGCAATTGTAAAAACAATAATTTTGCAGATTGTCAGGACTTGTTATTTTACTATCTCAATATAAAAGTGCCTTTCAGATTCTTTGCTCAAAAAGCTTCTTCAAGAAAGGAGTGCCCTGTGACACTGGTGGTGGCTTGCATAGAATTATTCACTGGTTTTCAAGGTAGCCAGTGACAGCTTTCTCCTTGCTGCTGCTCTGAGTATCACTGCAGCAGGCTCAAATGCTACATTTTGTGCAAGAGTGATTCCAAATTAAGAGTGTTGACTCTGTCCAACAGATCTTGTGATCCTTCCTTAAATGGCTGCTGTTGTCTTTTGCCACCTCCTATTTGTTTTTAATCTGCTTAATGTATGCCTAATGTATCCTGCAGTGTTCCAAAAGCTAATAGTTTATGAGACATCTTATTGTAGTAGGGCTACATGACTTGCATAAATCTACTAAAATGGTAGTCTCTTGTCTTTTGCCTTCAAAATCTAAGATGCAACTTTGCTCCTTAGCCAGCTGGCAGACCTTTGTGATATCGTTCTGATTTTATGATGGAACACTGATTTAAATCAGTGATAACTAAAGCTAACTAAACTGAGGTAACAAAACTGAATCAAAGAATCTAAATCCAAGCAAAGGGTTGTACAGTGACCTAAAAAACACGCAGAAAATTAGGTTGGTGGCAGCTGTGAGGATGCCACTTTGGGATCATGGTCTATTCTGCTGCATTTGTGTACCCTTGACCACGTGTTCATTCTGACCATGTGCCAGAAAAGACTCGAGCATTGACATTGTTTAATGTTAGTGTTTAGGGTGGTATCTGGCGTTTGCATGAAAGTTTTGCTGTGAATGAAGTAGAAATTACGAAGCCAGACTCCAGTGTCTCTGTTGGAGCTCTAGAACTAATTTCTCAAAATGGAACCCATTCTTCCAACAGAGGATACTTTCAACCAAGCCAAAGTATGTATGTCCTCCAAAGCTTACACTGTAAAACGTGTGAAAGGGAGAAGTTTTGTTCTTGAAAGAGGATAGACTAGTTGATTTAACAGATATTTTTGCTTCTAACTTCTGGATTTAATGAGAAAAGGATAAATAATCTTTCCTAGCAATCATATTTTTCACATAGACATGCTGCTGCAGGAAAGAACCAGAGACTCTTCAAAAATAGAGAAGTTGAGAGCACTGTGAACAATGATATCCAGGAAGTAATGCCTGGAATAGTAAGTCCTTACTTTCCGAAAGGTAATGGAAGAACTCATAGTGATAACTGGAAGGAAATGCCATGCCTTGCTGACACATGTAAGTTCCTCCAAAGAGAGCATTTCAAAAGTGAGCCATCAGGATGGCAAAGGTGTGCATTTTATTCAGAGTTGAATGTTTAATCACAGAAGTGGTTCTCAGAAGTTCAAAGCCTCAACCCTGTGCCCAGCTGCTGCTGAGAGGCTGCCTCCTTAGCTAAGCTTGGGCATGATGGGTATAAATTTGACTCTGTCAATCAAAAATTTCCAGCCAACCTAGTTCACAACCCTAGGCTGCTGCCATCGGTAACTTCTGTTAGGCTTAACCTTGCAGGTTTCACAGGGCCAGTTCTCCTACAGAATGTTGTCAGTCATAATGACATTTCCCTGTACAAAATCAGCAAAGGTGGAGAGAAAATGTACTGTAATTCTGAATTTAAGAGTTACCTCACAATTCTAAGTCATCAAACAGCTCTTCTCAGGATAAATAACAGCCATCTTTTGTCCTTTTACTTCAAAGGGAAAATTGATGTAATTAACATCAGATGGTGTGATTGTGCTTTGCTGTGTAATGGGAAGTTGATGTTGGATTTGGCATTTGGTGATTTCAGTCTAAGTTTATCAGAAGGTTAACCAAACTTAATACCTCTACTGGCACCATCTTTTAGGATAGTGATACTATCCGCCTTGAGATTGAAAGCAAGCTCGTTCCAGCTTCATCACCATGTTTAACATCCATTTGTAAACTAATGTGGTCTAGAGTTGGGAAAAAGGCATTGCCATGATATTAAGGAGATAAGAGCTTTAATTTAATACTATTAATTCAGTTCTGCCCTGCCACAAGATAACTTTTTAAAAAACTTCTGACAATGAGATGTATGTGGGGAGAAGTCTACTTGTTTTAATGCATGTGGCAGAGGGAAGAAACTAGTGGCCCTAATGGGAAGAAGTGAGCTATCTGAAAAAAAAAAAAAAAAAAAGTGATGTAATTAATTTCTGAATATCTCTCCAAGACTAAACTGTTATACACCTGCAGAATTTTGTGCATATGGAGGAAGGATGCACACTGACTCTCAGACTTAGAGCTCTTCCTTTCCTTTTCTCCCCTCACTCCATCTGTTTGTGTAGCACCTGCATTTCTATGCCTCACTGACTCTCCATCTGTTTCTCTCATTTGTATCTTTCTCCTCTGCTCACGGCCCTTACAATTTATAATAGAGGTAGAGAGGCATTAGGAATGAGTGCCTCAACATGTTCATCCTACGAAGTCTTTACACTAAAGCTTTCAGTTCCTGCCTGCATCTCGCAAGCCTGTTCCTGCAGGGCAGCTTTAGACTATATATAATAGCCCACCATCTGGTTCCAATAAGAAGTTAAATCTTATTTCACCCAGCTGTTGCTGCTGATGCAATTTGTACCTTTGTCCATGTCCATTCTCCATGAAAGTGTACAATCCAGCAGCAGGATATCTGTAGACCACTGTGACCTGGTTTCTATCTGCCTCTGACTGACTGACTTAGCTCATGGTATACCAACAAAGTAGATTTCCTTCACAGCTGGATGTTACTGTGCCTGGAGAAAAAAAAATATTTTCCTTTCTATATTGATATTGGTCAGTTAGGAAATTTATTCTCACGCCTCACCTTTCTTTCACAAAAGCCAAATTAAAAAAAAAAAAAAAAAAGGAAAAAAAAAAGCAGCCTTTCAGTGTGAAATATAATGCTGAAAATTGATCCTGGAATATATTAAAACTGCAACACATTAGGTGCAGATTTAATTGTGTTCATGTCTTCCAATTAGAAAAAAACACAACATAAAATGCACATACATAGGCGTATTGGAAATTTAATATAGAGTGCAAATTAATGCTTAATAGTTCAGTAATATCACTTACGCTGTATCAGTTCAACACATCACTCAGATAAAATGATACATTATCAGCTAACTGGTACTTGCTTAACCTTGACTAGAGAAACCCTTGAGAATATACCTTAAAAAAATTTTCTTCATGTAGGAAACCAGCCAAAAAATATGGAAAAATAACCTGCAGTACAAACGTAAAAACTCAGGGAAGTTTTTGTCTCTCCAGCCTGTCTTTCTTTGGACTATATTCTCTTGTGTTTGTTTCTCCACTTCTAAAGCTGCCACTAAGCAGCTTTGTCTGCTCCTGGGTATTTTCTATTCTTCTTGTTTCATCTATACTAATACAGCACAAAAGACTGCTTTCTGATGTGTGTTTCTATAAATGCTATTAAAGTAACCCACACACTCAGGTTCTGCATTATGCTAATCCATGAGGAAAGACAAGATGCATAAATGGACAGTATTGAGGCCTTGGGAATCTTGGAACTCCAACTATCTTTTAACACACATGATCTTAAATAGAGTCACAGCAACAGTTAATCATAGGGTGGCACTGCAAGTATCCTAGCCAGATGAAAGGTAGCTTGTGTTCCTGTATCATGTATGTTCTTGTATGATGAGTGTTTGGTTATAGCTGCTGTAGTGCTGGGAAATTTAAGGATTAGATAATTTTTAAAAGAATGATCCAGGACTCGTAAAATCAGCAGAGCTGCAGATTACAATGCCATTGTTGTAAGGGTGAAACCACGTTAGATCACAAGGTGGCTTTTTTCCATACGAAAAATCATAGCCATTTTCTTACTGTAAATCCCCCCATCAGTCAGCTGATTATCAAAATGGAAAATCTTAAAGAGTTATTATTCCACAGGACTGAGTCTCTCTGCCATTTTTAGTTTATCATAATGCAATTTAATCTGTCACTGAATGTCACTTTGCTCATACACACTTTGCTTGTAACACAATATAGTTGCTCCCACCATTTCTTAATCTTCTGCTGGTATTCAGGCCATTTTAAGAAGGTGATCTAGTATCATTCTCTCAGGCATTCAGTTAAGCTGGTGCAAAAGAACTTTAAACAAGTAGCTGCTATAGTCTATTTTATTAGAGAAGACCCACAGCTTTGTATAAATACAAATCTCCATGCTGGATACCTGAGACATAAACTGGAAAGATATGTGTCTACATATATATACATGTAAATAGTAAGTCATGCTTTGAGTTTTACAGTGCCTTTCCTCTAAAGCGCTAAAAGTGCTGTAGAAATATTAACCCCCACCATACCCCTTGCACAGAAGTAAACATGAAACCCACAGAGTCTATGTGACTTGCCCAAGGTCACAGAGCCAGGGCTGCATGTGTGTCTTGACTTCAGGGCTTCTGCTTTTATAACTAAGCTACAATCCCAAACCCTCAGAAAATAAGCCAGTAAATAAATAAGCATTTTCAGTGGTCTAGTAGGACTGGCTGGAAGAGGTGTAGTTCAGAAGACTGCAAAAAACCTCACAGAGGCGTGTAAATTTGAAACTCACCTTAATTACATATAGAATTGTAACAGTAATGAAATGAGGTTGAACTCAAATGAATAACTAACTCTAAATTAAGAAATGGTGTGATAATGCTTTCCATGGTTCAATTAGCCATCTGTAGTACTTTCTAGTAATAGTTACATTGCCTGGTTTAGAAGAGATTTAAACGCCTCTGTCTAGTTTTCAAGAACACATACACATTATACAAGAGATATTGATCATCATGAGGAAAATATAACAGGAAATGTGTGTGCATTGACCCACATCCAACAGATTGAAGATTCATAGGAACCCAGTCTGAATATTCAGACAGTTAACTGGAAAAAAACCAAACTGGATATAACTGAACCTGCACTATGCTTTTTCTCTGTAACCACCTACTTGAAAAACTTAGATATCTAAGACTTGAATATCTTTTTGCCTTCAGTCTCTGTTTCCATCAGGTAGTCCCTGTTTGGATGTTGCCTGGTGTATTCCCACTCAGTAGGTCCAAGTTTAAAACTGCTTTCTGTCACATTGTAGAAGCATTATAAAGCAATGACTCCTAATACACAGCTTACACAGCTTATCCTCAGTATGGGACATTTTATCCTCAGTATCTTGAGTTCATAAGGATCTCATCCTTCATCTAGGAGGGTTTAACGTGTTACAGAACTGGGATATTTTTATTACACTTAGACTGGGATGATAAAAAAAGATGTTTCTGTACTGCATAATTATTGGTCTAAGGTGAAAACCAGGTGGCATGGGAGTACTGAAGAAGTTGAAGCAAGCTGAAAAAGGTAAAGCAAAGCTGATATGATTGTCCAAAGAAGAAAATACCTTTTGTGTTCCTGAAACTTGATATTAATCCAGAGAAGACTAGAGAGATGACATTCCACATTTCAAAATGGCTAATACAGACTACTAGAGTTAGAAGCAGGAGTTATTTCACCAAAGGGAAGTTAAACCACTGGAAAAGGTTGACCATTTTAGTTGATGCTAGGAAGCAGCTACAGCACCATCTGGGAAAAAAAGCAGTGGAAACCCTCTTTTTTAAAAAGAAAGTTTAACGTAATCTAGGTTGTGTTATTGCTTTATTGATAGTGATAAAAACTGGTGAAATCTATTACTTGTGTTTCTTGCAATGCACGCAGAAGTGTGTTGCATTGACACATCAATCAGGACTTAACTGCATCCTTATAAGTTGATAGTGCCCTTCACTGGAAGGGTAATAACTCAATGTACAATGAATGAAGTGTGTTGTCTAAATACTGTCAGTTAAAACAGTCTTTATTTATATTAATGTTCACCCACCCTTGACAAACTTTCACTGTCCTATTGCTCTGTGGCAGTTAGTAAATAATTTGCTAATTACTACCTGTCTCTAGATAGCTGAATCTTCCTGCAAACAAAAGCAAAATTGTTTTATGAACTTTCTTTTTAGATAAGGAAGGTGACTTTCCCTCTATGAAAGCAAGTTAGTAGTGAGCCTGTTTAGTCTATGGGAGCAAGTATATACATCCCCGAAAAACTAATATAATTTTTCTTGTTTTAAATTAGAATGAATATCACACCACTAGAGCTCTTCCAGAACTACAGTCAGATCACTGAAGTACTGATGATTCTATATTACAGAATTTTAATATGGCCATAAGGTAGCACTTAAAATTGTCTTTTTAATGGTGGGTGGTAAATACTTTACACATATTTGCATTTTACCTGTTTTGATCAAAGAGACAAAGATGCTTCATCAGTTTATAGATCTTAAAAGGTTCTAGGTTACCCATTTCTTGACAGAAAAAGAAAATACCTGAAATATGCTATTGTGGAAATTCAGAGGGCAAAAACCCAAGTCTCATTTACAAGCTTAAAAAATGTTGTTAATACTAAGCAATACTTCATAATACACACTTAGCAATAGCCATAATTTATGAAAAACAGATCATGTTCAACTACCAGACAACTTGCAAAAAAACCCTATGTAAAAATTAAAAGTATTCTAACTACCACAATTGTCAATAGACTGTATATATTTGTTTCTGACATACTGGGGTTAGATGAGCAATAATGTATTATCACATATATAGCAGTGAACTTCCTTCTAGTAAACGAGATGCTGAAAAAAACCTGTTGTGTGAGATAAGGTAATCTAATCCAATCCAATACAAGAGTTTATTGTCAGAGACTTTGAATGAGACTTGACTAAGGTGGTGACTAGGTGAAAGGTTTGTGATTAATATGTCTCCCATTTAAATACAATTTAGTATTCCATTGCTTAAAAGTGCATGTTAATTAATAATTAAAAATTATCTGCAGGATATCCACCTGTGAACATTTATGAAAATAGATGCTTTATTATGCTTTTCCCCCAAAGGTACTGCTACACTGATTACAAATTAGCCTGTCTCTAACTATTATGAGATATGAACATGTAAATTATTAGATAGCCACATGTATCTTCCATTGATGCAGCTACAGAGTTGTATTTCAAGGCAAAAATGCACTCACTACATAATACACAAACAATCCATGGTTCTTACCAAATAACTTATCTCAGTTCTGGCCATAGGTTAAATTACAATTAGCTTATGTCAGGAAACAGAAGTTGACATCTGCCTGCAGATCAGATTAAATTAAAGCTATGAATATGAGTTAGATACAGCATATGAGACTATTCAGTTAATAAAGCTTCATTCCAACACTATTATATCATCCAGAGGCTGCAGCTGAAGGCCACAACTGGAGTTTCATTTTGTTAGTTGACATGAAATTTCCCAACATTCCACTGAATTTAGCATAAGAAAAAAAATTTATAAGGTCTGTTGGAAAATCCTGCCTTTTTAAGGCAGCCGTTCATTATGGCCTTGACTTAATTAACTTGAATTCAGCCTGAGGGTATCTTGTTTTATAGCCTGCTACAGGCTTAGTACCACATATAACTGCTGCATTAGCAGAGCTCTGATATTTGACACGTATCTGTGACTACTGGTATATATTTGATCCTTAGAAGCACCATTGACTTGTGAGAGGACATATTTGGATCTATCAGTGAAAAAGCACAGTATCATGTGTTTAGAATAGTATTCCAGAGAATCATCGTTTATTAGGAGTACAAAAAATAATGTCACTTCATCACTGATGCTTCCAAAATTGTGACTAAGTTGGGTACTGTGTTTTCATTATTTTGTTAATTGAAGAACATACAGTTCCAAACAGGAAAGGGAATCCTAAAGCTATATTAATTCTGGAATTAAAGGTCACCTTTATATTGCACACTAGCAAATAAACCCTCGGTAAGATATAAGCAGTGATTAAGTCAGCAAGCAATTAAGGACATGACTCCTACACAACCTCTTCAGCTTACTAGTCACTTAATCGTACAAGGTGCTGAGCCTTGTCACCCTGGACCTAAAACACATGCTTAATTTTAAACATGTGACTCGGTTGCAGGATTCTGAGAGATTACTTGTGCATAACATTAGACACCTGTTGAAATGCTTTGCTGGATCAAAGCAGGAATGTGCAACATTTTGCAGGATTGCACATTAACTGGATTTTATCTCTTCCTCCTACTGGAAAAACTCTTTGGTGGATATATGTTTATATAGTGGGATGAGAAAGAGTGTCATCTGAATATGTTGAGATTCAGCTTTTCAAACCCTCCTGTATGGGCTGACACTTGCTAATGAAAGTGGTCCCGACTTAGTTCTGTTCTAATTTATTCTCAGTTGCAAATTTCCAGTTCTCAGTTTCTTACAAGTGTGAGAGACAAGAAAGCAAAGCAGATCACAGCAAATACAGCTCTTTGTGAAATTTTGTTGAGGTTATTGTCAAAAATAAACACCAGGTTCCTGAATATGATTATATCCTGGGGAGAACAAAGTGTAAGTGTCACAATAAGCTGAAAATAAAAGGAGTGGCTGCTTGTAAACATACTGTCACCCTTCTATGGGTTTAGTATGCCCGATGTCTAATTTTTTTAGGTTTACACCTGGTGGACATGAAATTAGTTAGTGTTCAGAGCTTTTCTCAGTGGTTGGTTTCAGTACACTTACATCTTCACACTTTTCTTTGTTTTTTACAATTAGCTCACTTGTATGAAAATTTCCACTGGCCTGATTGGAGGAGAGCAGCAGTACAGTCCTGCTACTATTACTTTGCTCCCCAAGTAATTTTTTTTAACTACTACACCCCAGACTTTGGAGCCCTACAGCACAATAAAGCTGGTGACTGGTTTTGGGAATGACTGGCAGTGCTTCCATTGTGGGGGCTCCGATTCTGACAGCAGCTTACCTCTGCAAGTGCCATGTGGCAAAGTTGGCTGCTGGACTTAAAAGAAAATTGCCCAGTGAAAACAGGCATCTTTAGATGTGTCATATTTTACAATGAAGCTTCTTTTCCCTCCTTTCCCTTTTAGTTATGTCTTCAAAGGGTCTAGAGTCAAAGCCAAATGATTCATAGGAGCAATTAAATAAAGCTACCTGGCCTATGCACTTCCAGTATGCAATATATAAATTAAAATGAATGGAAAAATATTAGAAGAGGACACATAGAGGACTTAAATATTTGATGTACTAGCATAATATTTCCTGCATTACTCCATTAGAAGTTTCTAGGCCTATCTGGAAGGACCAAAGGATGACAATATTTATATAGAGAACTGGAAAGCTGCTTCCACAAAGTTTCAGGTGGTAGAGAAGGAAGTCTTGGTGTTGAACAAATGCGTCTTCAGGGTGATGTTGTTGTCCTGGTTTGATACAACACAGCAAAATCAACACAAAGGAAACGTAGAGAATTTTTACTCTGCTGCTGGGGTGGCTCTTTGAGCATCATTTCACATAACTTATTTCTCTCTTGGTTTTCTATCACTCAGTACAGGGTGAAGGGTTTGCTGCTTTCTCTCTATGGTTTGGATGGATGTCAAGGCTCACTCAGAAAAAGGGGAACTAATGGTTTATAAGAGTTATTTTAAAGGCTTTTCTCTTTATTTGATTAGTTTTGCATATCGTTTTGATGCATCATTTTACTGCTGTTTCTGTGTCTTCCATTGTTAGCCTACCTGTGTTTTAACAGTGCTTGCTACTAATCTGTCTTCAGAATATCCCCTTATATCTTCCTACTTTCTTCTCTCCTGTGGCAAAATCCCTGACTGGAAGCAAAAATCATTAATACAAACAATAATAAACAAACTCTGATTCACAGGAGTCAAGAGTGCTTTTAAGTGTGCGAATTGATATTTATTAAATGCACTTACAGACCTCAGAGGATATAATATGGCTTAATTAATATCGCTCCCAAAGCCATCATTTTTGCTGTCACCTTTATTCAGATGCTAGCCATGTCTTCTTAACATTCCATTAAGGAATAAACCATAGTTATTTTCCAATAAGAAGTGGTCCTGTTGGCAAGAAATATCACATCTAACCAAACACTATATGATTCAGGACATTTGGTAAGAGGAAAATGAGGGCAAGGAAGTATGCTTAGGTCTAAATATTAAACAAAATTCAAGGATGTCAAAGAACTGCCTTATTAAACAAAAAAAAAGACCAAGGAAAATACTCTGTTTGCAACACTAATTTGTATTAAATTTCTATTCACACTGTATGGATTAACATGAACAAGGGATTTTCTTTAATATTTCATTTGGCTGGATTGAGTGCAAGTGGTCCAGTACTCTGGAGATGATAACTCTGAATGACTGGGTGACCCATTAAAGCATTCTGCTGAGGTATGTCTTTGTCCTGCCAGCTGGAGGATTTTACCACAGTGAAGTGCCAAAATAGATCTCAATACAAAAGTTTTAACTAATTCAAGGAAATTGTTATGTAACTGCGCTGCCAAGAATAGTGTTCACATATACTGTTACAGAGAGATGTGATGAAGTGGAATGTATTTGTATTTGCAAAGTGCTTTGAAAAGAAGGTGCTATAGAGTGCAATATATTATCGTGCTAAATATGTACTTCAGCCTTTGAACAGAGATTGGGTAGATGCAAAATAAGCTAGAGAGTACTTTCAATTAATATGCACTGAAATAGTTTGACTGAAGTCTATGAAAAGAACAAATGCTAAAGATAATAATTTGTCATATGCAAATATATAGTTATAAGCAGCCATGCCACTCACTTCCTGCAAATATGTCCTGTTTAGAGTCTTTAAGACAAGGACAGCATATCCATACTTCCGTGTGTTTTAGCTTTAGTATTTACTTTGAGAGGACCTTAAGCTGCTTGTTCAACATTTACTCTGTATCTTTAATCAAATGGAAAGGTTTTATATAAAAGACATTAAACAAACAAGTTGTGGCAAACAAGTTTATTGTATATGGGTGTATATAGAGGCTTTTAGCTGCTTTAAATATAATTCCCTTCAAGACAATAGCATGCAATTGTTTTCTATCATTTCTCCAGACTCAGACCAAATGCCCTTTGGCAAAGCTGGGGAGTACATGTTTATTATCTTAAAATGAAATTCTTAAGAAAAAAATTATTCCTTGTGTAATGTAGTCATGATATAGAAAACATATAAATCTTACACTGTTACTCCATTCATGTTTTGTTATATTTGGGGTTTTTTTTAATTGTCATGCCAAATCAGTGCCTTGTGCAATATTGTGTCACCAGTGAAGCGATGCCACTTACTGGCTTGGACTCTTTAATTTTAATTGAAAGATTTATCATTCCATAGGGTTCCTCTGTCCTCAGTACACGGACCCTTGGAAATCCTGTCTGTTTTGCTGTTATGGTCTTTTCTTTATATAGTGTATGTTTTCCTTCTTTTTTTAAATCATACTTCTCTTTATTGGATTGTGCAAAAGGTTTTCTCATAAGCAGAATAAAAAGCCACTGTGATTTATACTTGACTCCTACAGGTACAGATAGGCAACTTTAGATTTCTTGTGCTTATTGTACTTAAATAATTTGTTATGATAATGCAGGTAAATTATTTCTGAATAAATACAATAGCTCATTCTTTCTTACTTGCATATTGCTAAAACTAAGATTGTCCTGTGTGTTAAGATCATTGCTGAATGAAGGGCGGTTTTTTTTAATTGCAAAGATCCAGGTTTGATGACTATTTTAAATATTTTGTCTGTACACAGAATATCCACAAGAGGGAACTATTTTACATAAAGAAGAATTATTACCTTGCTGCTAAAACGTGGCTTCATGGAACCAAGCCTTCTTTATTTATATGTCCTGGACTATGCTTTATGATAGCAACAAGAAAAACATAGGTAAACAGAGTTTTATGTTCTGTATATAGTATTCAGTTAAATAAGTAAACTTTAAGGTCCTGTGTTGAAATACTAAATAGAAAACTAATCCTAAAACTAAGTTTTGTGTTTGCTTAGAACAGATCTCTCCAGGAAACAGAGCTGGAAAACCTTGTTTGGCCCGAAGGCAGTGTGAAATGCAGTTGTTGCCTCAGTAAATGAAGCATGAGACCCTGGTGTGCTTTTTCAAACTCCACTTTATAAAATCTGTACTAGAAAGCAGGCCTTCACTTATTCATAAAGGAGTAAGCTCAAATGGTACTTGACTTCAGTGATACTCATTCATGTATCATTTGTATCTCTGTTTACCAATCAGTGAACAAAATACAAGTTACTTTCTAGGTGCTTTGTCTTTAGCAGCTAATTCCTATTAAGTAAACTTTTCACTGGTGAGGCAAGTCTTACCAGTTGGTATAAATACCTTGGTATGTGAGTTTCATCACAAATATTTGTAGAACTGAGACCTGTTACATGAGTTTTGTCTACACAGACAACAAGAAAGGGTTTTCTCTGGATATATAGAATGACATTTACAAACCAGAACTCCTAATGTATGTGTTGGTTGGTTTATGAATATTTTTTGAGCAGAATAACTTAAAATCAGCTTTTTAGAAGTGATCACAATAAAATAATATAATCTGAATGTCTTTATACAATATTTACACATACATTTGGACAGGTGTAGGATATTTAAAGTACAGTCTGTATCGTGTGGTACACTTTGTTTGCTTTAGTCTGAATTTTTCTTTGTATTTGTGGGTACAGTATTATGGGGATGCTATTTTAGAAGTGCCTAATGGTTCTGTTTGCATCTGTAATGCTCATGAAACCCCTGTCACTCAGCTGCAACAGTACCCAGAGTCAAATAAATACTTTCTAACTCATACCTTCTGAATGTATAGAGTGAGAAAACATTTTCAGATTATAGCCTCTCTGCCAAGTCTTCTGGGCCCTCTCAAACAACAGCAAAAGACATATGCCATATTCCTGGCTTCAGAGACCCAGCCCTTCTTATCTACCAGACCAGAATACAGAAGAAACTCCACTGTGCAAAAGCCTTGCCTGTGCTATGCTGTACTAGTGCTGTTCATTGCTCAGGTCTCTCAAGGTGCATGCGCTTGCAGTTTCCATTAGCTGTAAGAGCATCTTTAAGTACCTGGCATTTCTGAAGATCAGACATCAAGTAGCTATGTTATGCTGCTGCTGCCCTTGTTCAGCTCCTGGTGCTCACTGATGGATAAAAGGGATCTGTAGGTATGTGTGCAGCTGTGAAAAGGGTGCTTCTTGAACACCAACTCAGGAAGACTGAGCAAATGACCACGAGGACCAAATTCTGAGCCCAAATCCCAAGGTGTGTGGTCCTGTCACAATGCTGTGGCCCAGGTGGCTTTCTAGCTGTAGGGAAGGTTGGTAATGAAAGATATGGGAGGGAGCAGCAGCCTTGGCAGTGCAGTCTGGGGTTGCATGTGGCAGACGTGACATGCAGGTTCTTTTCGACCTGACTTTTCCATCTAGAAATCCTCCACTTAATTTCCTCTTAAAACAGACTCCTGGGAACCATCTGCTTCAGGTGCACTATGCAACTGACTATCCATTTTCCTGGGGATACACTAATGCAGGATTTTCTCACTTGTACGTGCCTCCATATTATTCTCTAATGCTTTCTCTATTTAGAGGCCTCTATTAATCTCTTCTTGAAAAAGAAAGACAGAAAGCCCTGTTGAAGGAACAGGCTGGATGAACCGACTGGAGTGAGATACCATGATAAACTCATTAAGCTATACAAACGGTGCTGTTATTGCACAGAGAAGTGGAGGTGAGAGGGTTAGAGAGACCGATGAAAAGCTTTGAGAACTCATAAAATCTCATTACCGTCACTTAAGTAGAAAACAAAAATAAACCCACGGCAGATGCAGAAACAGGAACTACTACTAGTAAAGGTTAAGAGATTACTATTTCATAATGGTGGCTCTGTGCATGTGTAGTGACTAGCTCAGATGGGGAAATGTCACGCACACATAGGCTGTTGTATTTACCCTTGGAAAGATGTCAAGAGGATCTGCATAATACTTCGTGCAGGCAACTGAGAACAGACCATGTGCCAAATGGAGATTTCGACTTATATATACGTAAATAAATAAATATTTATTCCTCTGCTTTTCCACGGGGATTTGAAAAAAAAGCAGGAGACAACTGTCCAGATTTTTCAAGCTGGATTCTTCCCCTCCCGCCGGCCCCCCACTCCCCTCCCCCACCCCCCCCCCCCCCCTGTTATCGGCACTTCCGTCTTCTCCACTTGACATCCTGGAA
>WTSP01008698.1:10993-27384 GCA_025331215.1 Actenoides lindsayi
GTTGAGCCTGGAGCAAAGGAGGCTGAGGGGAGACCTTCTGGCTCTGACAGCTCCTGACAGGAGGTTGGAGCCAGGGGTGATTGGTCTCCTTTTCCAAGGAACAAGTGATAGGACAAGAGGAAACAGCCTCAAGTTACCCCAGGGGAGGTTTAGGTCAGAACTGGGGAGAAATTTATTCCCCTAAGGGTTTTCCAAACCCTGTCCCAGGCTGCCCAGGAGTCCCGATGGAGGGGTTTCAAAGCTGTGGAGCTGAGGGACATGGTTTAGTGGTGATCTGACAGCACTATGTTGGATTCAATGATCTTAAAAGACTCTTCCAACCTAAATGACTCTAAGATTCTATTCTGTGATTCCTTCTTAAGGTGCTTGCTCAGCTTCCCCTCGGGTCTGGCATCGGTGCTGCACTCAGTGGCAATACACTATAAATACCCAGACTGCTGAATTTGGAAGGGGGCCCAGGGAAAGGGTCCTTCTGTCACACTGGAAGTCCCTGCCCAAGCGTGGGATAGAAATGCAAACCCTGCCTGGGTCTGGGTCCGGTTGCAGGAGTTAATTCCAAGGATGTTCAGCCGAATTCCTGTGTTTCAGCCCATGCAGAGGCAGCTGCTTCCTTCTCTCAGCTGCTGAAGACATCAGAGAGAGGTGGGGAAGAGGAGGAACCTTCTTCCCTCAGTGAAGCAGTGTGAGGGCTATGGGTGATCAACGTCTGTGCTTCTGGAAAACCCCTCCTTTTGCTCCTCAGGATGGAGTTGGGCCATTGGTCGCGGGCTCTGCGTGCTGCCAAGGAGGAGAAGTCAAGCCTGGGGAGGTGGAGAGAGAAGAGCATGCCTTGCAGCACCCCCTCATGCCACCCCCCTGTTTCAGGCAGGGCTGGGGGCTTTTCTGATGCTCCAAGGCACAGTTGTTTCTATTTTAGGCGAACGCTGTGAGACCTTTGGCCTTCTCCAGGAGGCTCGGGCCAGATGAGTGCTCTCCAGGCTATTTTCAGCTTCAGACCGTACTTGTCCGCGGGACTGAGCGCCGGTGACGTGCCGGGGCTGAGAGGGGGGGTGTGGGGGCGGGCTCCCCTACACCCACTGGGCAGCAGTGTCACAAGGGCTGTTGCTGTCCTTCCTGGGTGCTTCATTTACATCCGATGAGGGTGGCTGTGGTGATGTCAACCTCCTCCAACCAGGGCCGGCCAGCTTCTGGAATATTGTAGCCCCTTTGGTCTTCAAATACAGAGCGATCCCCACACCACTGTGAAGATATAGGCTGGAAAGATCTTTCCAGACCTACAGTTTTTGAGTGTTAGATCATGACAAGAGGTGGATATGGACAGATGGAAGAGGAGAGGAAAATGGGCTTGGAGTTGGGGCTGGAGGGTGATAGACCTGGGTGGTTAGATTCATAAAACAGCTTGGATTGGAAGGGACCTTTAAAGGTCATCTAGTCCAACTCCCCTGCACTCAGCAGGGACATCTGCAACTAGAGCAGGTTGCTCAGAGCCCCGGCCAACCTCCCCTGCAATGGTGCCAGGGATGGGGCAGCGACCATGTCTCTGGGCAACCTGGGACAGGGTCCCACCACCCTTACTGTAAAAAAATTCTTCCTTCTCTCCAATCTAAATCCCCCTCTTTTAGTTTAACACCGTCCCTCCTTGTCCTGTCCCAACAGAGCCTTCTCTTCTCCAGGCTGAACACCCCCAAGTCTCCCATCCTGGCCTCCCAGCAGAGGGGTTCCAGCCCTCCCAGCATTGCCGGGGTTCCTCAGGCCCCACTCCAACAGGTCCATGTCTTTCTTGTGCCGAGACACAAGTTTGATGGTTTGAAAACATCTCTGGTCTTCTGAAGGTTAATACAAAGCTGAATGGAAGGTGGCTGCAGGAGTGGGTTATGTCTTCTTAGCACAGTCGTAACCTCAGGTTTCTCAGACTTTCCAGAGGAGCAAATGAGACCCTGCACATGAGTTAGCTCCCAGACTGTGCACTGGTTGTGGATGTCCTTGCATCCGTGGCTTTGATTGACACCATCTACCACTGTCCTGAGGGGGAAAGCAGCTGAGGGTCCAAAACCCCCGCCAGTTTGGGAGGGAACAGCACAGTTTTACCCAGATTTCAGCTGATGCCTCTTGTCCTTACGTTACCCTGGGAACAGGACAGGGATTAGCCCAGAGTAAGAACATACCCAGCAGGCAATTTTGATGTAGTGGTCCTGTTTTGGAGGGCAAATGAGTCCAACATATGGCTACATCCAGACTGTGCCAGCCAGAGGGGTCCCAGGCTCTACTCAGGCTGGTCATGCAGTCCCTCATATGGGTGCCTCGGTGTCTGGCATGGGGAACCAAGAAGCAGGAGAAAAGGGATGTGGTCCTCCTCGAGGTTCTGCACCAACAGGATAGACTGTCTTCAGCTTACCCTTTCCACCAAGGTCCTGGGACTGGGCCATCCAACCACACTTGGGAAGAAGCATAAGGAGAAGCTCTTGAATATCTTCCTGTAATCAACTCACATGTCCACTGACCCTCTTAGAATCATAGAACTATTACGGTTGGAAAGGACCTCTAGGATCATCAAGTCCAACCTTCATCCCAACATCTCCTTAACCACTAGACCATCGCCTCAAGTGCTACATCTACTCATTTTTTAAACACCTCCAGGGATGGTGACTCCACCACATCCCTGGGCAGCCTGTTCCATTGACAAACCACTCTCTCAGTAAAGAATTTCTTTCTAATATCCAATCTAAACCTCCCCTGATGCAACTTGAGGCCATTTCCTCTCGTCCTAATTTCAACAGGCGTATCCTCCACCTTGCTGCTCTTGCTCAGCAAGTCCATGCATTTGCTCCCAATCCTATGAGCCTCCTGAGCCCCATCCTTGTCCAAGGGGAAGGCCTGGGATCATGTTCCTGGCAGGAAAAACGCATCCTCAGGAATTGTCCTCCTGCAGTGAGGTCACGGCGTGTTGCTGGGTGGGTGGGTTGACCTTTAGATCAATCCTCAATAGAGGAGGTTCCTGGCAGGGGACATCAGAGGGCAACTCCAAGGACAGCAGCGAGCCGATCATTTTTTGGCAAGGGATGAGCATTGCTGCAAGGATCTCTCCTTAATCATCTGGTGCAATAGGTCCTCAATCTCTCCAGCCTTTCTGTAATGCCGGGGTAAAGACCTGTCATGGGCAGAGCTGTTGCGAAAGCAATGTGTCACAGGAGAGAAAGCAAAGTCCACAGCTCATCCTCCCAGCCATCCGCTTCCCTTTCAACTGGTGCTGCTGGTTCTTTGCACGTATATCCCATGATTCATGAGATTTGGTGCTTTTTTTTCTTTTAAAGCCCTGCCTCCTAGAGTCTTGTGATTCTGAAAGACTCATATGAGGTTTGCAAACAAACCCTACCTTTCTTATAACTTTAAAGGAAAACTAATGTTCTGACAGTGAATATGAGCTCAGAAATCTATAATTTATTTTTAAAAAGTGCAGGGTTTAAATATTTTATTACTATTTTAGTTACAATCATTGTTTATATTTGTATTCTGCTGCTTAATTCAGTGGTTTCACAGGTTTTCCCCATCTGGGTGCAGCAACGTTCATAGGTTCCTTCGGTAAATACAGGAATTACACCATTATTGCTCAGGTGCAGTTTGCCAGCATTTCCCAAATTGTGATAAGCTGCTGAAATGACATTTTTGGTAGAGTGCCTTACAGGGACCTCATCACAGTGAGCCTGAGAGTGTTCAGTTGCACGGTTTGGGTGGGAGGGGACCTTTCAAGGTCATCCAGTGCAACCCACCTGCACCGAGCAGGGACATCTGCAACTAGAGCAGGTTGCTCACAGCCCTGGCCAACCTCACCTGGGATGGTGCCAGGGATGGGGCATCAACCACCTCCCTGGGCAACCCAGGCCAGAGCCTCACCACCCTCAGCATAAGAATTTTTCTTCATTCTCTCCAGTCTAAATCTCCCTCTTTTAGTTTAAAACCATCACCCCTTGTCCTGTCCCAACTGGCCCTGCTCAAAAGTCTGTCCCCATCTTTTCTGACAGTCCCGTTGAAGTCCTGAAAGGGCCCAAGAAGTTCTCCCAGTTGCCTTTGGGAATGCAAAAGGAAGAAAAGTCAACACATGAGGAATTTCTCCCTTTTTTTGCATCATTTCTCCTCCTTCCTTTTCTGCTTGCTTCTTTTTCCAAGATTATGTGTGGTTTAAGCAGGATTGAAGCTGTGCTGGAGTTCAATAGATGTCACATCTGGCCCTGTTGAAACCAAGAGTGCTCTGGAACCTGAGAATAAACCAAATTCCTTCTGAAATCTCTTCCCCACTTGAAGGTGGTATGAAACTTGACATACATAACCAACAATTAAGTAAAATCCTCAGTCAGGTAACAGCCATCTTTACCAGAACTGAGGGCAGGAGAAGGAGGAGTCAATTAGGTGAAGAACCTGCTTGTCCAAGTTTGTCCAAGCCCAGGACAAGATGATCTTCTGTTTTCCCCACCAGACCATGCAGCAGCCTCCCTGGAGGAGCTGCTATGGCTCAAGTGTGCTGATGGGGACTAGAGGTCCCAGCATCTGGGTAGAAAGTGGATTCAGCATGGGCCCACCACTCCATTCCAAACTTCACAGTGGACATCAGCTCCGTATGCCCAATGGCTAAGGTGCAGCCCTTGATTTACACTGTGGCACCACCTCTTTCAGCACATTTCTGTGAATATCTCCTCCTCCATAAATGGCAGAGGACTTGCAAAGCCTTGCGATGACACCAAGCAGAGGACAAGGTCTACCACAGAGGTTTCCTCCTCTGCTTTCTCTGCTGACTGGCTGGTGAGAGGCCAAGAAAACAGCAACACCTTTATTTGTTCATCCGCTTGACCCTTATGTTTGTGGTCTTCTTGCTGGGTGGAAAAACTGCCCCATCCACTGCAAAAGAGCAGCAGGGTCCCATTCAAGACACCATAGACAATAGAGCAGATGTTTGAGCTGCTGATGACCTGTGGCTTCCCAGGGGTATCTGGTCTCTTGGCAGAGTGTCCTGGGATCAGTGCCAGGAGCAGATTTTCCACCTGCAGCCTCCCAGCCTGGTAACAGCAGCTGGGACATTTGCCCAGGATAACTCTGAGCCTTTGGGAGGGGGGGAGATGGCTTTTCCCACCCCTCCCCAGGCATGTATGCCTGCCAGTGTCTCCCACAGGTCCTTGGCTGGCAAGAGAGTGGGACCAGTAAGATCCACGTTGCTTGGGAATGGTTGTACCTCGGACTTTGGGGACGTATTGTGCACTGATCCAGACAGTGTGTCTGTGCAAGGGTCTAGGGCAGTCTGGAGGGGTTTTTGACCCTCCAGAGATTGCAGCAGAGCTACAGCCACTGTGGTGAAGGGCATTGTGATGGGGAAGGGCAGTTGCACTGTGCACAGGAGGAAAGAGGGATCATCGGGCTGGGAATCCAAGGAGGATGACGGTCCCCAGCCCACAGCCCCTAAGGTGTTTGCTGGACGCTGTGATCCACCACCATTAGATTGCTCCTGGCTGACCCTGTTTGAGCTTGGTCATCACCCTGGTGTGGATCCATCTCCACCTCCTTTGGCAGAAACACAGGAACCGAAGTGTCCCCATTGTTTATCCTTACAGAGTCTTCCATCTGTCCTGCGTCTCTCTCTGTAAACCACTCAGTACACAGTGGACCACCTAAAGAGGCCAAGTGGAGAAGGTGTGACGGCCCCATGTAGCCTGGACACTGAGGAGTTCTGGAGCTGGCCACAGCTGAAAAAAGGTGTGCAATGGGCAGCTCAGAGGGGAAGGCAAGGAGTTGGGAGGAGGATACGAAATTTGTCTGTTGGCCCCTGCACTGGCATTTTGGATTTCCATAGAAATGCTGTCTAGACAGAATATGAGGATTTGAGACCTTCCCAGGGGGTTCTGGGATTTTGGGTGACCAGTGGACCAGGATGATGAGATGTCCTTCCCAAAACACCAACCACACGCAAGATCCCAGCTCCACTGCACATACCTGTTGGGGCACTGGTGTGGACCTTCACCAGCTCTGCTTCATGGTCAACATGGTTGGATTCAGCTTTAGCTGGGAAGACTTTTTCCAAATTGCTCCCAGCTCCCAGCACTTTCCATCATCAAAAATGGGGGAAAAAAAAATGTTTATGATGTTGATGCGATGTATGATTTTAAGATTCATCTGGACAGGGTGCTGGGCCATCTTATCTAGACTGTGCTTTTCCTGAGAAAGATTGAACCAGATGATCCTTGAGGTCCCTTCCAACTTGGTATTCTGTAGTTCTTTGATTAAGGTTGGCTTGTTTCTTTTTTCTCTTCAGTTTTCAAAAGTCCTTTTTTATTTACACAAATGTCAGGGTTTAATAAGTAAAGTTTTTCAGGGTTCACTTTCTTTCTTAAAAGTACCCCTTCTCAATTTGGGACCAGGCAGCATTTTTAAAAGAAAGGCCCTTTTTAAACATTTTGAATGCTTTTGAGTGACAAAAACGTAGCAAGAGGAGTGACACTCAGCCTGGTGATGATGCTGACAGCAGCTCCACTTGGGGAACTCAAAGCCCCGATGCTCTTCCAACACCTCGCAGTCATTGCCAAGAAGTTCCTGGTCATTCCTTTGGCCAACATTTCTTTACAATGGCCTTTAGTTTTCCAGGGATGGTGATCAAATATTTTCTGAGGTCGAGGCACGAGCTGCTTGCATGCTGGTTTCCAAATCCCTTCCCTGCCACGTCACAAGAAGCGGTGTCTCCAGCTCTTCCAAGACATGTGGAGCTTGCCGCAGCTTTATTTGCCGTCTGTCCAGGGCAGGGGTCTCCAGCCCTGCTGAGATGCCTGTTGAAGTGGAAAGTTTAATTTAAGGCTTGACTTGTCCTCTCCCTGGAAGCCGTTAATTAATTAGAGTTGCCTTTGGCTGGGAGGCAGAAGCGGAGGCAGTGAGTGCTGCTGCTCCTCTGGGAAAGGGAGACACTTGGGTGTGCAGCAAGTGCCCCAATTTGGGGGTGTGCGTGGGGCAAGCAGCACTTCTGCAGCAGGAGAAGTCTTTGGAAAGGGCTTTTCCACGGCCAAGGTTGGTGCCAGGGGTACATCTGGCCCAGGTTTCTTCTGTGGCCCAAGAGAAGTTGCTCAAGGAATGATTTCAGAGAAGTGGGAAGGTGGGGGATTCTCCATCTCAAGGTAGTGAACCCAGGCCAAAAAAAGCTGTTTTGCATTGCCACGTCCTCTCCCCTCTCCTTCCTGGTCTTTGAAGGCCTTATGCATGATGCATTTCAGTGGCTGATGATGCAAAACTTTCCAGAATCTGGGTTTTATTGGTTTGGTTTGGGGTTTTTTTAAAGGAAAACGATGGTTGTGCACAATTGGGATACACAATTGTATGTGATATCAGCTCCCTGCTTCCCAGGAACCTTTTTAAGCAAATGTTACCACTATTTTAACTGCCTTTTTTTTTCCCTGTCCAGATGTAGATCAGCATTTCAGGGTGAACCCAGCATTACTTTATAACCCAAGCAGTGTAGTTACTCTGCAACATGATGTATTTTGCTTTAAACTTTCTGGAACACCTCTCCTATGAAAAATGGCTGAAAGAGTTGGGGTTGTTCAGCCTGGAGAAGAGAAGGCTCCAGGGAGACCTTCTTGGGGCCTGTCAGAAAGATGGGGACAGACTTTTGAGCAGGGTCTGTTGGGACAGGACAAGGGGTGGTGGTTTGAAAGTAAAAGAGGGAGATTTAGACTGGAGAGAAGGAAGAAATTGTTTACAATGAGGGTGGTGAGACACTGTCCCAGGTTGCCCAGAGAGGTGGTGGCTGCCCCATCCCTGGCACTATTCCAGGTGAGGTTGGTCGGGGCTCTGAGCAACCTGCTCTAGTTGCAGATGTCCTTGCTCCCTGCAGGGGGGGTTGCACTAGATGTCTTTTAAAGGTCCCTTCCAACCCAAGCCAGTCTATAATTCTATGATTTTTTTTTCCCCTGTACCTCTTCCTCGTATGGGTGAGGTTAAACTTGGGTGTCTGGTAAGGTCCATGTAGAAGATGATAACTCAGGGAGCCCTGGTGAAGCTGGGACTCTTGCAAACCCCAAAGTGACTCCAGGCACCATTAGGGGGTACTAGTGCCATGCTGCTGCTGAGCCCATGCCAGCAACCAGGAGAGGTTAGCAGCGTGGTCCTGGGCCTTGGGGAGAGGAGAGTTCCAGCCCTAAGCCATGCATGATGCCTTGGAGACCCACACAGCCCTGTAAGCAGGAGGGCAGGATGGGAAGCTTATGGAGAGACAGAAAAGTAGCCCCTGGAGTCGATTCCAAAGCCATTAAAAACAGGAACCGGAGGGGTGTGAACCAAATCTCTCCTGAGAAGGCCAGATTCAGGCAGGGAATGCAGCCAGGCGACCTGCAAAGGGGTTTTGCATGGGACTGGTGTTGCTTTTTCCATTATTTTCTAAAGGACTTGAAATGTGGCTGTTCCCCACTGTTACTCCGCAAGCTCCAGTGTCAGAGACATTTTTTCAGTCAACTGCTGAAGAAAATGAAGCATTATGTGCCCAACTGCTTGTCTGTCTGCCCGTCAGTACTCCCCCAGCATTAATTGCATCCCACAATTGATTTTAGCTGGGCTGCACCCAGGGCTGGAGAGATCAAAAATGCCAGTGGGGCAGGGACAGCTGGAAAGAGTGACAAAGAGGTGCCACAGGATGAGCTTAACCCCATATTAGACACCAGAGAAGCCTCATCCCTGGCAAAAGTCTCTCTTCCTGCGTCTCAGGGCTGCTCTCACCCCAAAATGTGGGCTTTTTTTGCCATCTACTGGTAAGAGCCCGTCAGCGAAGCTGGAGCAGGGGCAGAGGACACCCGGGAAAAGGAGGTTGGGGGTCTGAGCCCTGCACCAAGTCCCTGTGCTTGCTGCTGGCACCCCCCTGGGGGACCAGCCTGATCAAGAGGGAACCAAACTCAGCTTCGCAAGAGGCAAATCCAGAAGACTTTCCTTGCTTCTGTGGTCTGCTAAGACCCACTTAAATATATTCATCCCCATGGCAGCATCACCCCTCTCCTAAACCTCCCTCAAGGATACCAAGGCCACCTTCCCACTTGGTCCCCAGGTTTGGCTCGGGGATGCTCCCTTCTCTAGCTTGTCCCTACTGCTGCCCTTCTGGTTTCACCCTCCTCGACGTAGAGGTCCCAGGTGAGGCCTTGCCCTCAGTGTAGATATCAGTGGGGTCAGGGGGTTGTAAAACCCACCCTGGGAGAGACCTCTGGCCAGTGGGGCTTAGAGAAGCGAGAAGGACTCTCCCATGTGCAAACCCCAGTGCTGGAAAGCGATGGTCATGGGTAAAGCTCACTAGGTTTAAGGGGAAGATGTGTGTCCTATATGCATCTGCCAGTGGTCATGCTGGGTACGGTGCTGAGGTGGGGCTTTAGGTTGGTTCAGCAAGTTTGGTATGGTTCTCTGGAAGAAGCTTCAGCACATTGCACCTGATTTTTCCTTCAAAGGTTTCTCTGTGTGAAACTCCACCAAAATTGGATTTCTGAGGGACACTCGACCTGCTCAGTGCTTTGGTTCATGCCTGTTGCCAACTTCTGATGGGGCAATGAGCAAGCCCCGTGCATTCCCCACCAGCTTTTGGGAGGACATTTTGGATCTGGAAAAAGGTGTCAGGAGAGGGAGCCAGAGCCTCAGCTGAGAGCTGTGAGAGATGCTGGGAAGGCCTGCTCACCACCATAGGGGCATCCCAGACTACACCACCACCCCTGCTTTGGAGCTGGTCCCAGACATGTTTGAGGATGCTCAGAGCAGGTCCAGCAAGTCAGGTCCCTCAGGATTCTAATTTTTGGAGACACGTGCTGGTGTTTTCAGCACCAGGGGACCAGTGCCCTGTGGGACAATGGTTTTAAACCCCGTTGGGGTTTCACCCTCGGTTTTAATTGCACTGAGTGTTGTGAGTGCCATGCTCTTCGGGTGGGATTTCTCCTTCTTTCTCCTCTTCTGTTGTGTTAGGAACCTGCATTTAGCAGCCCAAGAAGACCTGCTGCATATTTGAACACATTGGGGTACACCTTTGTGTGTGTCTCAGCCCATGGTGGTGTGTCCATGGGGCCGGGCTGTGTGTGTACCAGTACATGCGTGTGGCTCTGGGGGGGTCACACGTAGACACTGACTAACCTGGGTGTGAGGGAGAGAGCTCATCCAGCTGTGCATGTGTGGTGTCCACGTGAGACAGGCAGGAGACCCTTGGGCTGTGCTTTCAGGGTGTGCTGACATCACGATTGCTTGGGTTCATCTGCTTTAGCAAACACAATCCCCCTGTTTTGCTGAAGAGGGGGTGGGCACATGTCCTTCTAGAAGTTCAGCTGATGAGAATACCATCCAAGGATGGGTCGAATTCCCAATTTAGCAAGAGATGCCCCTTGTGCTGTTCTGTTAACTTCAGCTTCAGGCTTTTACCTTCCAGTTTTCCTTCTCCTTACTCTCTGTGAATTTAAGGCAGGCTCAGAAAGCTGCGAGAGCCCCATCCCAACATCTCAGGGATGGTAAAAGTGGAGAATTTCTACAGTGCCAGAAAGTGCACAGCACTGTATGGATGCCCTAACACCAACCTTACAAATAAAATCCTGTTCCAGCAAGCTCAGGATAGAGAAAAACACAGAGTGTTGGAAGAGATGATAACTAAGACTTGTGTCTTTCTTGGGAAGGATAGCCTAGCAGCAAGCTGGAGCCTGGTGGCTTGAAGCCTGGAGAGACACAGGGTCATTTGCTGGTGAAGCAGGAGAAAGGTTGAGGAGCCTGAATTTGATGTCTGCCTCTTGAAACGCACAGGTGACAGCACTGCATCTCACGTGTCCACCCACACCTTGGCCACCCTGACCCTGGGGACAGAGCAGTGCTGGGTGCTCCAGGGGCTGAGCAAGCACTGTCCTGCATCTCATCTCCAGCTCAGTTTCAGGGCTTCCTGAATTATTGATGGCTCTGATGCATTAGTCTATAATTATCTCCCCAGACCTTTTCCCTTTAGGCTGGAGCTGGGAGCATGTTTTCATTTTCCTTCTCTTTCTGTGGTTTTGCTCTGACTTGAGTAGATTGGAGAGGGAGGAGGGGAACAAGGAATGCCCAGGCACCTTGGGGAACATCAAGGGGGAAGCAGGATGGCTTTTAATGCATGGGATGGTTTAACAGAGTGGCCACCCTCATTACATTCCATCGGGGAAAGGTGTCTGGGGAGAGCCTGGGCTGTCAGAGGGGTCTTAAATCCAGTTTATATGGGGTGGAGGCCATGTTAGAAGCCAGAAGGTGAAGGGTCTTTTTCATGTCACCCTTTGGGACCTCCTCAGCCACCGTGCTGTTGGGTCTATAGGTCAGAGGGAGTAAAACACTGAGCCTTGGCTACTAAGTGAAAGCCAGATTTCACCTCAAGGGCACAAAGGGCTGTGTCTGTACGTGTGGCTAGAGAAGATGATGGGTTAGAGGGGCAGACAGGTGGCAGGGGGGGGTCTCCTGCTCACAGAGACCATTTCACTATCGGATTGGGGCTCTGCTGTGAGAGCTGTTTGTAGTCTAAAAATGCCTTCAGTGATTTCCAGGAGGCTCATTCCTCGAAACTGCAAGTCCCAATCAAAACAGAGGCACACATTCTCGATGGTTTTGAGGTCAGAGGCACCAGCCCTCAAGTTTAACCCTCTGCTTTGCTTTCTGAGAAACAGGCAGTTGGAGCTGCAGGGCATTGTGGTGGTGCCTGCAAACTGTCCTGACTCCCACAGCCCCGATTCAGAGGCTCTGTAGTGAGGCTGGAGATGTGTTTAAAAGGAAAGGCAGATAAGGAGGCAGGACAGCCCTGCTGTTCTCCCCTGCTTTTGAGCTATGGAGGGAGCCCTTCATGGAGTGCCAGCTGGCCCAGTGCCTGGTGCCATCAGCTGGGTGGGCAGGAGATATGAGTCTCTGCATGAAGGTCCAGGAGACCTCCACCATAGGATGCCATTTCGAAACAAGGGTGCTGTTAAATAATCCATGTCACATATGCAGCTCACAGCTGGGTTTATGGGAAGGGATTGCTGCAGTAGCTTGGCCAGGGACTGCTCGAGGCCAAAGGTCTTTTCCAGCCTAAGATCTCCCCTTTTCAGCTGATGGAAATCCCACTCCACAGTGTCCCTGGATAGCACCAGCAGGTAAATGACAGCAGGGTGTTATTGGTTGTAAGATGAACTGTGAGATTGAGTCTGAGGACGCTAGCCTCCCCTTCCAGCCTTGAAGCCTGTGATCACCACCTTGCAGCTGAGCATGGCACAGACCCTCCTAAAAAAGCCTCATCTGTGGGCCAGAGATTAAGACCAAGGCCAGCAGCAGGAAGGACTCACAGTAAGAGTTGTGCCATTGCTACCAATGCTGTTTTGAGTCTGGTGATGATCAAAGAGTTGGCAGGAGAGCTCCCGTTCCTGTGCCTTTGCTCCAAGGTGGGATCATTCCACCTCAATTCATCCCGGCAAATATTTCTCTGTGCTACTTTAAAAACTGGATGAAGATTCAGGGGCTTCCTGAATGAGCCCCCTGGTGAGAAACCCTTTCCCCAATCTCTAATCCTGCTGCAAGGGACTTGCCACTTCATCAGGATCTACATCCCAGGGAGATGGAGCATCTGATGGAACCAGATGTCAAGGACCTACATCTATTTATACTGCGTTTGCACAGCTTACAGCAGGGCCCAACCCATGGCTGTCCCTTGTACCCCTTGCATGGGACAGGTTGAGCAAGGGGCAGATCCCTTCCCTCCAGGGAAATGGTAAAAGACCCACCCTGTCCTGGTCTCATCCCTTCAGAGGTCCTTCTTTTGGCATTGGGAGGTCTCGCTGTCCCCGCCACGCAGCCTGCCTTGCTCTAAGTACTTGCTTCAAGATGTACGTTGAACATGTATTTAAGCACATTCCCTAGAAAATTGTCCCTTTTTTGAGAAACTCGCCATAATTAAAGAGCTGACTTAGTTTGTGGGAAGGGCAGTGCTGGAGCCAGTAGGAGGCTGCGGGCTTCCTTCTGCTGTACTCACCCTCTGAACCCACTCACCCATTTGGCTGTGGGCATAGGTTTGACCAGGATGAGTCCCACCAACCTAAACAGCCCCTGGACATGTGCATGTGGGGGTGGTGGACTAAAATAAATGGGCTTTTTTGGAGAAAGGAGGATTTTCCAGAAGACACCATCAGGACTTGGATGAAGATGCTACTGTCCTCTCCACGTTGTCTTCAATCTAAAGCGGCTGGTGTGCCAGTGATATGATGAGGGGCAACAGGCACGAACTGGAACCCAGGAGGTTCCATCTGAACTGAAGGAGAAACTTCTTTCCTGTGAGGGTGTTAGAGCCTGGCCCAGGCTGCCCAGGGAGGCTGTGGAGTCTCCTTCTCTGGAGAGATTCCAAACCCCCCTGAACACCATCCCAAGCAACCTGCTCTGGTGACCTTGCTGGAGCAGGGGGTTTGGACCAGATGATCTCCAGAGGTCCCTTCCAACTCCTACCATTTGATGATTCAGTGATTGTGGGCATCATGCCAGCCTGAAGAGACAAAGCTTAGGGACAGAGCAGGGTCACTGGGGTATGCAGAGCCATGGGACCAAGCAGGGACAAAGGGGATCATTCAGCCTATGGCAGAGAAAACCCAGGGCAGATGGGATGTAAGGTGATGTACATGATTTAGGTGTGATACTTGATGAGGCCATCAGAGAGATGCTGCCAGCATGGATTTATTGTGTAGTTTCTCCTCCCGCAGGGCAGGGAAACAATCTGAATAACCTCTCAAGGACCTTTCATCTACTCATCTGCATGTCCTAAGGGCCAACCCAGCTTGCTAACCAAGAGAGTGACCTTCACTTTCACCCAGCAACATGAAAACCCGGAGATGAGCCAAGAGGGAGGTTTAAGTTCAGGGCACAGGTCATGGGAGCTTGTTATAAATAAACAGGGCTTGTTGAAGAGTTGATATATGCTGCACTAATATTGTTCCCAGTCTCCCACTCATCCCTGCAAGCTTATTATACATCCTGGAGCCATCAAACCTTCCTTTGCATCTCACATGCGCTGTGTGAGGACATGGATATGACCTAGTAGCTCGCAGGTGGGGGCTGGCCCTTCTGTTTAGGTTTCTTTTAGCTCCTCTGCCATAATTGCTCATGCAGTTACCGACTAATAGGCTGTGTCCTGGCCTCTGAGGAGCTCTGGGTCCCTGCCACTTTTCCTTGAAAGAACATGGGGTTGACATGACGTGAAGTCCCGTATAAATCTGATATAAGGCTTTGTGCAAATGGGTGCAGACAGAAGTGGGCTTCGCTATCTGCCTTTGTGCCAGCAAGCAGGGTTCCTGCAGGCTGGGAGAGGGACCCACTCACTGGACCATGGCCATCTCCACTGGGTTGTCACACGCTCACAAGATTTTGGCCCACTGCTTACAAACTGAATGATTTCTACTTCAACTCTGGAAGAGAAAAGGTTAGTGTTAAGATGACGGAGAAACTGAGAACAGTGACTTCTTCCCCAGTTTGTCTGTCTGATCTCTGAAAGACGGAGGTCTTTCTGCCAGGGCTCTGTGTGCTCGCCAAGCCAGGACCTCGGAGACTCATAGAATAATTTGTGTTGGAAGGGACCTTTAAAGGTCATCTAGTCTAACACTTTTGCAGTAAGAAGGGACATCTTATCTAGATCAAGACCTGACCTAGGACACATCTCATGATGGAGAACATCTACACTTGCTCTTTGCTTTCTTTACCATTTAACTCCGTCAAAATTCAAGGCTTCCTGGGACCACCTTTGACATGTGGCATCATGGTGGGGAAGATGTGTCCCTGAGAAGGTATCTTCTTCATGCCAGACTTACATCAAACTGGGATCAATGGGCCAAACTCTCTCCCAAAATCAGTCCCATTGGAAGGGTTGCCCTCTTCTGAACTTAACACCTCCCCATAGCTCCTGGGAGGGGGATTTCAAACACATCCTTGAGGACTGCAAGTCCTCAAGGCCAATTAATAGGTCTGTCACTTGACTGTGAGTGGTGGATAATGTAAGTGCCTCTTGGCCCTCAGCCTGGCGCTGACCCTGGTTCAGGACAGCTGTTGGGATGTGCGTTCTCTTTGGAATGCATGTTCTCTTTGGGATGCTGCATGCATCCTTCAGCTTCAGTGGTATCCTACAAAAAAGCTGAGTAGATGCTCAGTGAAGCATGGAATGGCTAAATTAGGTGTAAATCTTTCTCTGAGAAGAGTGGAAGGCGCTGCCAACTAATTTACTGAAGGGCAAGCCCCAAGCTGGGTCTGGCCCCAAGGGTGTCCCTATCCAGAGCAGGTTGCTTATGTGTTGCTGGGGCTTAGCCCATCCTACTGCTCTCCAGCTCCTTGTGAAATGCCTGAGCGCAAACCCCACGGGTCTTTTTTTCCTCCTCTTTCTCCATCTTGCCTGCAAAATTGATGAGCAATGCTAATTCTGTCACCTCAAAACTGTCTCTGGGCAAAGTGAGCTGGGGGGCAGGTAATAAATCAGCCATTGCTCCAATCACAGCATCAAGGATGCTTTGAAAACCAACATAGAACTTCACGTATTATAAGATGCAGGAAGTGGGCACAGATGGCTTCATTTCCACCTAACCACCCTGCATCCCTTCATGCATCCAATGCCAAAGGCTCCTGAAAGCCCATAGGAAACACTTGATGCAAGGATTTTTGGGTGCCTGCATCTGAAAGGGATGTCTGGGGGCTGCTTTTCTGGGTGCTGGAGGTTGAGCAGCAGCCCCGATCCACATGACTGGCTTTGCTTCAAGGTATGACTGGAGGAGGAGCAGTGTGAGCCTACCTGAGTGCAGAGCATCCTTGTTAGTCCCAGATTTAGCCATCAGTCAATGACATTTTGGGGATGTAAATTTAATCCCAATGTCAATTTAGCTCCAGTGCAAACATCTACTTAGAGTAGAATAAAGACATGGAAAACAGGTATCTGGAGGCATGGATGAGACCAGTTTCCTTTGTGATAGGCAACTGACATGGGAGTCTCTGGAGTTGCTTGCTTTTATCCCATCACTCACACAATCACAGAATGGTGGGGATTGGAAGGGACATCTGATGATCATCTGGTCCCACCCCCTGCTCCAGCAGGGTCACACAGAGCAGGGGGCCCAGCATCACAGTGTCCAGCTGGGTTTGGAATCTCTCCAGAGAAGGAGACTCCACAACCTCTCTGGGCAGCCTGGGCCAAGCTCTGACACCCTCACAGGAAAGTAGTTTTTCCTTCTGTTTAGATGAAACCTCCTGGGTTCCAGTTTGTGACCAGTGCCCCTTTCCCTGTTTCTGGGCACCACTGACAAGAGTCTGGCCCCATCCTCTTGATCCCCGGGCGCCCTTTAGCTCTTGCTCAGCATTGCTCAGCTCCCCTCTCAGGCTGCTCTTCTCCAGCTGAACAGCCCCAGGGC
>WTSP01008699.1:0-25866 GCA_025331215.1 Actenoides lindsayi
TTATTATATTCAATATATATTTTATGAGATTTGTGACACTAAAATTCTGCTTAAACTTTCACCTTTTTCAAGCTGGCAGTAGAAGAAAGTCTTCCTGTGACCCCATTTAGCTTGTTACTGGGAAAGCACAGGCATCAACAATCAGAAGAGGAGACAGACCTTGGAAAACTAGTTGTTCATAATAAACATGAGCAAGATTCACCTGCAGTCAAAGAGGTAGGAGTAGTTACAGTAAGTGTGCAAACAAAATCACGACAAACAAAACCTTTCCTAAAGCCTTCTGTTTTATCTTTTCAGCTTTTGCACACTCCAGCACATGTTTTGCCATCTGCTTCCTTCCTCTGTCCTGTATTTATTAATTCATTGCTCATCTCCAAGAACAAAAGGTAGGAAAAATTGAACAACACTTCTTAGTTACTGTATTTTACATTATGTAGATCTTTGTTTAAAGTGTAAAAACTGTTTTCCAACACTCTTCATTCTTGTATTGCCCTAAGTTAGTAGAATGCTTTATTATGGCAAGGTATTTTCAAACACCTCAGTTCTGGGGAGATAGGCAGACTGTCCATTGGCTCTTTTGTTGCAGTTAGTTTGCATGTTGGTCTAATGTGCTGTGCATAGAATGTTCTCTTTGGTACTCAGATGGTCTTTATGATTTTGACATTATTCCAGAGATTTTGAGGGTTTTAGTGGTATTTTTGGATAAATGTCAGTTTCTCAACTTTATGATCATGAGTTCCTGCATAATTCTTATTTCAGTTTCTAGATACACCAAGAAGTTAGTCCTTAGGTTTAATCTGAACAGTTTGTTTAGAACTTAACTTTCATTCCTAATTAAGCTACAAAACATGAAAGTATACTGTGAACACAGCTGAGCTTGTCTTGCAATGCATTCATTGCAATTTAATGGAGTAGTTTGATAAGAATCATTAAATGTATTGTAGCTTGCTCCTCTGAGATTGGGGTACACTGTTAGAAAATGAATGCAGCAGTTACAACTGCAGTCTTGTATTAAGATTAATATCTTGTCACTTACACTGAAGCCAATTAAATGCTTGCATTTTCCATGCAGTCTGTTCTTTAAAGTGTTAGTGAAACTCTGCTAAGCCAGAGATGAAAAATGTCACTGATATCAGCTGCCAGCATGAATTTGCAAAGACTAATGAGAGGATGGTTTACACTGCCAGGGTTTACCCAGAAAAAAACCCACCAGTTTGAGTAGTTGTTGCACGTGTAGTATATTCTGCCATAACAGCAGGATAACACCAGTTCAGTGATGCTGTGTTGGCCAGTATTGCTAGCTTTCTTACTGGATGACTCAACTAAAAGTCTTTTTGTCGTATCAACAAAATACTGCCAAAAATCTCACACAAGGAATATATAGAAGCTTGCATGTAGTTTCAGTACTGAAGAATTTGGGAGTTCAGTGGCCTGTGTAAATATTTGCACACGTAGAGCTTGTACTTTGACACTGGTGATTAGTGTGTGCATGCACATTAGTATGAAGGGCCATAGGATTGAAGAGTGACAAGAATATATCACTGCATAGACTAATTTTCTTACTGGTGTTAACTCATTTTCCTTGGCAGTAGAATATTGTGTTCTACACGTTGTGCCACGTACATTTTGTGAGTGATAGTTTGTGTTGGAACGGGTGATTTTGAGGAAATCAGTGCTGTTCTGTCACCCAAGCCATTCCTAACGAGATGCAAAATAGTTATGCAGCAGACTGAATGAATACTATTAATTACCACTTTGTAAATGGTAACTGTTCAGGAGAGTTCTTTGACAGTGTGTTTTCTACTTCAGAACAAGTGTAACAAAGTCAGAAGGGAGCAGCCACTTTAAGCACCTCCTTATGTTTAAAAACAAGCAAAACAAATATCCCCCACACGCCCCCCCACAAAAAAAACCCCAAAAAAATTAAAAACAAAACAACACCCAAAATTCTTTTTCTCTTTTAGTAACACTCTAGGTATTGTAGCAATTATTAAGACCAGCTGTCCTTCCTCAGCTTTGAAAAAGAATGGCCTTCTGGAATATTGCCTCATCTACCAGCGTATTCAATGTTTCTAATCCTGAAGGAGTGTGAGGTTATAGCTTTTTACATAATGCTGATGTGCCTGTTCTGACATGTGTTATATCTGGAGAAAGAAAAATACTTTGTTGAAGTTTTAAAACGCAGGACAGCTATTTGAAAAATGGCTTGTAATTAAGATGGCAAGAGAAGTGTAGTAGTTTGCAAGTAGCATGAGATTAAAAAAATAAGATCCAATGTTTCCTTATTTGCACAGTAACTTACCTCTCTCCTATAGTATGTGATACTACAGTATGTTAAAGTACCCATTCATTTCACTGGCTCTTTCCAATCATCTCCCCCCTACAGTGCTGAAGAAGTTGCTGATGAAGTAGAAATGGAAAGTGAGAAAACAGAGGATGATTCAGATGAGGAAAGAGACGTTACTGAAATGGAACAAGAAGATACAAGTCCTTTGGAATTATTAGGAGAGATGACATGTAAACTGTCTAAATCCCAGGAAAAAGAGCTACGAAAAATAAGAAAAATGGACTACAGTTGGATATCAGCTTTCTAAACAGATATCTTGTGGATTTTATACTGTAAACTGAAACTTTGTGGATTAAATATTCTTTTAAAAAAAAAAAAAGAATTTTTCAAGTCTTTTGGCCATAAATTTCAGGAGTCTGTTTTCATAAGAATGTAGAACTGGAGGGGAGGGATTCAAGCTGTGAAAAGCTGCTTCAGCTCCTAGTTTACTACTGATTCTCTGTGACCTTAGACAACATTTAATCTGTGGGGTTTTTTTTTCCCTTTGCAAGTGTATTTAAAAGGCTAATAGCAAAACTGAGTTCATTATCTGACTTGTGATCAGTTAGCAAGTGACAGCTGAGCTGCTGAAAATCTCTGCTGCCAAAGCAACAGCAGCAAACAGCTTCAGTTAATAAGACTACTCCATTCAACATCAGGTAGGGGAAAGGAACTTGGGATAGTTTTCAGAGAGGAGCTTTTGAGGAAGAGACATAACTGTTGAGACAGGTGACAAAGGGTTTAATATGCCTGATTCTAGAACGTAAATACCTACATGTTTGCTGGTGTTCATGGAGTATGGAGATTCTTAGCTATGCTCTTACATATGTCTATGCCTAACCCTTTTTTGGATATTTGGGAAGTCCACCATGTAAAAGGAGATGTCTGTTTTCCTGACAGCCAGCTTACTGGGCCTCTCATGCATCAACTGTAGTTTCTATGTAACACTTAACCATACATATCTGAGCATACACTCTGAAGTAGTAAATTTGAAGGCCTGAAAGTGCATACAGTCTCCTGGGGTGTTGGAACTGCACAGGTCACTGAAAGCTCTGAGGAAACAGTATTTTGCTAAAAAATACTTAGTTTTAAAATGTTGGAAACAAGAATGATACTTCAACTAACTCTTGGCAGTGAAAAAATCATGCTCTCCTTACTTCACTACTGCCTTGAAAACACAGTTACACACTTTCCTCCCTCTCCTAATGCCACACAGTGGAAGGCAACCCTTTCTATTATTGGGGGGATTTTGCTGATTTTGAGCTCCCGAGTCTGTCCTTGTAGCATCTGAGGGTAGTGCTATTAGCAAGACTGATCTTTGTGTATAACTGTCAGGGGTGAGGGTCTTCCTGAAATAAAAAGCCTTATATGCATATCTACATGCAGTAAATGAAGTAACATCTCCTATACTAAATTACACACCTGAATAGAAAGGGACTGGCTGCTTGTTTCAAAGCAGTCAGACAGAGACCATGCACTCTAGAATACAATGATTATTTGAAAACAGCTACAGCACTAAAAAGAACTATTAAACAAGTCTCCTACTGGCTAAATCAAAACTAAAAATTACTTTAATCACTTGAGAAGAGTGGAAAAACAAGTGCACTTTTTTTGTTCTGTACCTTTAGATCATATGGATGTCAAAACGTAAACGTGGGGGAATATAAACGCACATAGACATTGCTTTGCATAGAAGGCCTGGCTTAGAATTTGTTCCATGCAACCCAGAGTGGACTGTCCAATGACAGGGCATCGCAGGCTCTTCTTGTATTCCATTCTAATCAGGCATTACTTGGAAAAATACTTAATTGTTGCAGTGTCAGACTAAACCAGCTATAGTTAACTTAGTTACTTTGCCAGCAAAGGGCTTGTGCAGCTTCTCATACAATAAAGTTAAATACCATAACTCTTCAGACTATTACTTATGGCTGTGAAAGACACTTTCTTCTGTCATAGATTCCTTACATAGGACTAGTATTACTATCAATTTGGAGGAATGTTTTTCATGCTTTAGGCATTTTGGTTTGTTGTTTACAGGCCTTGGTATGACATGAAAGTGATGTGTTTTAAAACCTGTAAGGTCTTTTCAAAATCTGTTTGCCTGGAAATCCATGCATTCTTTCTCTCTATCTCAAACAGGGAGAGGAGGAGGAAAACACAGTCACACTGTCATAACTAGAGCCAATTTTCTGCTTTTGTATTTTTCTTCCTTTTTATAACAACTGTTTAGCTAACCTTCTGCAAAAAAAAAAAAAAATCACATATCCCCAAATATTATGCAATTTTTATTTCCATCCTTCTTATCTACAGATCTAGAACTGATACAGCCTTCCAAGAACCTTGGACCTGATGGATTGTTTCCCCTAAATGAAAAGTTTCAACAAAACAAATAGGGAAAACGTGTTAAGATTGTAGCAAATGACAGCTTTTCAAAAGCCAGAGGTTTTGAAAAAAATTAGTAAACTGATGATTTTTTTTTCTCCCTCTAAACATTCACTATAGTAGGAAAAACACACTGAAAGGTTTTTGTCTTCTTAAATAACATCAGATTTCAGCTCTGTGGAAAAAGAGAGAGATCTATATGCTGCTTGTTTCAGAAACACTGGCTGCATCAAAGCCTGGTATTGTGTTACTGTGGCAGCAACACCTCAGTGCAGCTTTAAAGGTAAGAAGTATTTGTTAATGTGGGGTTTTGTTTTTTTTCTTGTGAAAGTACAGTGCTTGACTGTAAAATAACCAGGTATATTCAACAGACCATTTAGGTGCAATTCAGCATCTACAGATGCAGTTGAGCTTTGTGCTCAGGTAGCAGAGCAGTGCATTACGAATCTTCATCAAGAAAAGACAGAGTTGTTAAGAGTTAAGTTTTCTAACCTTTGTCTTTACTCGATTTGTTTTGCTTTACACAGTAGATTGAATGCACTGGGATAACAGAGTCCTCACTTTGTAGTTTGGTCTGCATGTTTTTTTCTGCTCAAGCACGAAACAGAGTTCTGGTCAGAGTTCTGCTACATGGAGTAGGCACGTTCTGACCAACCATTTTGATGACATCTGAAAAATACTGCAGTTACAACAATGAAGAATTCAGAGGGAGTGTTGCCACTTACCTGTCTGCGCCTGCTTTGAAATGCTTTACTTTTAAACCTGTTGTTTTCTGCTGTTCCTCAATTTTTACCTTTTTTTTTAACCTCATGTATCTCAGTGGCCATGAATGTTCTCCATATTTACAGTGATGCTTTAATCAAATCTTAATTTGACTTTTTGGGCTTCTGCATCTTCCTTCTAAATGCTACTTCATAAGGATTTTATTATTCTTTATCAGAAAGTTTGGACACAAAAGACAATAGAGCAAGAGATGGAACTTAATCTTGTGATTCCAATTACATGATAAATACAGCTAATAAAACACCCCTGCAGTATGTAGAGGTCAGTGTTCAGTAACATGGGTGTCTTGTGCATCACCACAGGACAGCAATCTTCACAGAAGCATCCCCAGCTTTATTTAGGTTGAGGGACAGACCATGCAAGGAGGGGGCAGGAGCCTAGGAGGGGAATTACTTCCCAAATTTTCCACTCAGTGATCAGTTAAATAGGAGGAACTGGAACTTCAGCAGCTATAGAAAGCATTGTAAAAAATAAATAGTCCAGACCTGATGAAGTGCATCATGGCAATGGGATTTGACCGAGATGCTGCTGATCTAAATGCAGAGGAGAGGTGACCAGTAACTTTAACCCACTTGTTTCAGTCAAGCTTAGTTCCACAGAGACTGAAAAATCACTGATGTGCACTGGTATTTTGTGGCCCCAGACTGGTTACTAGTAAAGAGCAGCTCCAAAACACACTCTGGTGCTTGGTGGGCAGACTTGGCAGGAAAGCTACAGTAAAGGCTGGTATTACTACACATGGTGGCTATATTTTTTCAGTTGTTCAAGAACAGGGGAAAAAAAAAAAAAAGAGAACTGCAAATTATGCAGCATGTTTTAGGATCACCTGGATCTTTGTATTTTCCATGTACTTCTAGCTAACCTAGGGGGAGCCTCCTTCAGAAGTCTCTATCTGCCAAAGCCAAGTCTGCAACGAGCCTTTGAAAGGGTGCAGTAGCAGCCTGAATTAGGATCAGCAGAGAACAGGACAGAGGAAAACAACCTGAAGTACAACTCAGGGAGATTTCAACAGACCTTCTAGTCCACCCTCCTGCCCTGAAGCAGAGTAACTGAGGTATAGTCATTCCTGACAGATATCCGTCTACTTTTGCAAACCTCTGACAAAAGTCATGCTACGATCTTCCATCTCCTTTAACCTTTCGTTTTTGCTTTTCTCTGGGCACATCAAGGCATCAGAATTATCCTTCAGCCCTTCTCTGAGCTCAATGCTCAAATATTACTCTGACTAATTTGTTACCATTTCAAGGGCACATTTTTTCAGGGTCATTTAATACTGATATGTGTTTCTGAATAGTCCTAAATCTGTTTCTGGCTTGTATTCCTACTTAATTACCTGTAGTAGCTGCCACAGTCTTTTTTGGTGATGACAGAAGCAAAGGCAGAAATTACACCTCAGCTAACACCATAGCACTGACACAGCAAACACAGCCTCAGATGCAGAATCTCTTCAGGGAACCCTTCTCTGTGGATACCCCAGTTCAGATCAAATGGTGCCAGCAGCAGTTTTAGCCTCTGCACAGTAGTTCTGTGGGGAGTTAAGTAGTAGATTATAATTATATAAACTGGAATTTAGCCAGGGCAGTGGGGTCACTCACCTCTAACGTTGCAAAAGACACTTAAATCATACTCGGAACAGCTCAGGATTTTAACTACTTTACTAACTTAGCATCTAAAAGGGAGAACTTGTCACCACAGAGTATCTTCACAAGAAGAATTCACTACTGGATGGCAGAAATCATGAATGGAATTGGTGCTACCGTAAAGCAACTCAGCATGACATCCTGACTCTTCAGAAGTCGTCGACAAAGCACCCTTTGCATTTCTGGTCCAGGTTGACAAAGACATTAGCCAACAACAAGGTAAAGTATTAAATCTTAAAACACTGCTATGCACAGTTTTCTGAGCAGCGTGTTCAGTTTGAAAATGAATGTCGTCCACGCTACTTACAAAGAACAACTTCTTGGTATTGTTCACAATACACCAAGTGAAGGCTTCAGGGAAACACCATAACATGGCTGTAAGGGTTCCCCCACAGCTCTGGGAACATGTCTATCAGCAGTTTCTGAGGCTGCAGGCTCCTCAAACGTGGAGAGAAGGGTTCCCACCTTCCAGCCAACATCTGCTGCTCACTTCTGCATCACCTGTGCCAACACAACCTGCCATTGCCTTTGTGGGAAACTAAGGTGGGGGAAAAAAACCCTGACTTACAACAAAACCAGACAGTACACAAATAAATAGTTTAAGATGTTTACAGAACTACTGCTGAGTTCCACCAAGAACAGGGAAGGATTCTTCTGAGGTTTTTGTGTGCTCAGGAGATGAGGTGTTAACGTTACATGCCCCAGATCCCACTCTTTTCTCACAGAGCCTGTCCCTTGTGTTAGAGAGCCACGGCCACAGCTAGAGCATTCCTGAGAGCCCTTTGATGTGACACACGAGACACCTCAGCTCTGATGTAGCAACTCCTGGGTTCACCTTAGACCCTCTTCCTCCTCTCCCAAACTGATGGACTAAATAAACAAACGTCTGCAGTTCAAAGAAAATACTTTTAGACTGATACTAGCATGGCATTCAACTATTGAGGGGGAATATCTTCTTAGATTCTAAAATGGAAAGAAATACAAGTTTTTTTAACATGGAATGAAGCATCATTATTGGAGCCATGACCTTCATCCTCTGTTGATCTTCACAGATACAGCTTGTGTTGCTAAGAATTAAGCTTATCTTTCCAGAGCAGACACTGCAGCCATAAACTTGGCTAATTTCTACATGAGAGCAGGAACAATAGAGTAGGTTTTGAGAGAGAAGGTGCTAATCAGAAATGCAAGATCACTTTTTTCCCCCCCATTTCTCAAAATGGCTTTCTTACACTGCTAGCTCCTGTATTTCAAAATAGCACAGACTTCAAAATATCTCAGCCATAAACCTGGTTATCAGTTTCTGTTATTGATGCCTCAACTTATGTTTGTTTGCAGTGCTGTTTAGTTTACTGTATTTTTAGATTCGAGGCTGCGATCAAAGCTTCAGATATCTTGGCTATTTTATTCCCTTTTGTAACCAAAGGAGTTGTCATTTCTTCCTCAAACCGGTAAAACAAGCCAACAAACAAACTCTCTGACATTATCTGAGATGTCATCTCTTTCATTTTTAGCCACCTACTATACAAATAATAAAGAAAAAGTGACTTGGCTTGCTTGTACAGTTTGCTACTCAAAGGCAACGTGCAATTTTCACCAACGAAGCTGGACACTTCTGCAATGGAAGGTTTCGTTCAGGTGAAGTTTCCTCTATGCTTTGAGCTTCCCCAGGCCCTGCTCCTCTCTTCCTTCCAGTCCTAGCTCTTCTAAAGAGGAAATAGGGAGGAAAGCAGAGAGATTCTTCACAGTCCTCCTACTTTTACTTCGAAAATTAAGCTTAATGTAGCAAGAAGTTCAGGGGAATTCATTAAAATCACGTTAAAGAGGAGTTTGCAGCACAAAATACAACTAAAAAAAAAAAAAGTAAAACCAAAGATGTGACTTGGAAGAAGGATCAGAGTGGGTTTCTCACTGCCTGCCCTATGCACTTGCCACCAACCAGGAGCACGTGCTCTGTTGCACTCACTACTGCAAAGACAATGAAGTGTGAGTCCCAAAGGACATCACTTTATTCTCCTTATTTTTTCACGTGAACCAACAGAGACTGCAGAGTGCTCTGTTCCCCATGTCACTTCAAAGTCACAGAAGTAAAAGTACTAGAAATATAAACTAAAGCAAAAAGCAGCGCATATGCTCTTAGGACAAAGAGATCATTTAAACTCTGAATGTCCCATACTGAAAAGAGCCCTTTTTTTTTGCTTGGCATAGTGGAAACGAAAGCTGGATTTCTGAGAACTATCACATATGCTAGGAAAGGAAAAATTTTCATACCACTTGCTCCATCAGTCAGTACACTATGTTATTTCTGGACTGCATGTTCTGTGAGTAGAGTCGGGATACAGCGATGGTTTATCTTTCCTTTTCTAACTGAAATCCACTAGCTCACCTCGAGGATCAAATGGAAAGAAAAATTCCCAGCTCTTGCAAAATAAAAACCCACTTCCAAATCAACTGGTTTAGAGGAAACAAGAAAACCACCCTGCATGCACATCACTGCAAATCACCTGGAAGCAATAAATAATGGTTTCCCAGTTAACCAGCAAAGAATGTTCCAAAAAACATTTCAACCCTGAAAAATGCCATGTAAGTAGAACCACTTACAGAACAATTAAAGATGGGCTGAGATATCGAAATAGTGAAGAATTCCTGCTGCCCTTCTCAGTAATAAATCAAGCCACTTACATAGTTGAGGCAAGAGAATCCAGCAGACCCTGCAGCCATGCTGCAAAGATATCTGCTGTGTACCACACTGTATTTGTTACATGTAACACAGCCATGCTTGAGACCTCAATTCAAAGATGAGTACCAGTTCAAATGCAGACATTAAAAAAAAAAAAAGGGAAAAAAAAAAAAAGAGAGATGCCTATTTACAATAAAAAAGTATTCCGAAGTTTGCAGGCAGTTTTTAGGGCTAAAAACAATAGTGGAATATGGAATATGGAAATCCTACACCCAGAGAAATCTATATATATTAAGCATGCTGAGCTCTGCGTTCTCAGGAAAGAATGAATCTGCAGAGACTCATGGGTACCTGCTCAGGTTGCAAGAGGAGTTACCAGCATGAGGAGGAACAGAAAAGAGGAACAGTTTAGAAAAGAGAAACAAGCCTTCAAGCTTTAGGTTAAACAAAAAATGCTCTGTGCACAGTAGTGTTGCTAGTTGTCCCATAACGTTGTGGTTTTGGGTTTTGTCTGGTCTCCAATCAAGCAATCCAGTTTGGAACAGCAATGGGCTCTTGTGGCCAGGAGGAATCTGTTCCTGTGTGGCCTGCCCTAGGTGTTCCTGCCTTGGCAGGGGGGTTGGACTCGATGATCTCCAGGGGTCCCTTCCAACCCCTACCATTCTGTGATTTGATGGCTACTTTTCATCTACCTGGAGCATTCCTCTCTCTCTTCCATATGAATTCTCTGTTGTCAAGTCACAGACTCCTCTTCAGCAGGACACTCCTGGTGACCATCTCCTATCTCCTCTTAGCAACTGCTCATCTCAATTCATGTTCTGTAGTGTAATCTAATGATCCAACAAGGTTAAAGCTGACCAGAGGGTTCCAAAGTGATTTTGAAGGGGAGCGGAGGGAGCCGCGCACAGAGGAATTGCAGGAAGTTTCCTTTTTCTCATGGAATCAACCTAGAACTTTTGTGTAACTCTCTACAGGTCCATCATGCCAAGACCAGGAGGCAGCTGCTGTGCCTTTCCCCTGTACTCACACACTTGGCCACCTGGGTGATGGAGAGTGACCCCAGATGATCATGTGCTAATAAGGCAGAGGGACCAGAATCCCACATCAAGACCTCGCTGACCTATGGGCTTGAAAATACATTCAGCAAAAAGAATTCTATCAAATCCAGTCTAGATCATAGTTTCTAAGGAAGAATAATTAGGAAAAGCAGAAGGAAGCTTCCTGCAGCTGTGCCAAATAGACTTGAAAAGTTACTTCATATGTTTTAATTGTTTTATTACAGTAATTCAGATTAGCATAGAGATGTTCAGTCAGAGACAACCCAAAAACTTTTCAAGACAAGCACAGTAGCTCACGCACTAGAAAACAACACTATATAGCAGACTAAGTTTGACTATGGGCAGCAATTATACTTTATTTACTTATTTCTTTTCCAAAGAAAGGAAAATTTCTATTGGTGTAAGGCTCTAGGTCCTGTGAACTTGGATCGAGCTACTACGAAGATATTTAAAACAACAACAACAGACAGCAAAACAGATTAAGGAAACTGGACAGCATATGCTAAAGAGCACTCCAACAGAAGAAATCTAAGAGACTTCAGTAAACCTGCAGGCAATAACCATCGGGGTCCATCATCCTCCAACTGATAATCACAGGAATAAAAATTAAAACAAAACAAGGGTCGTCAAGAACAAGGAAGAGCTTTACAGAGAAGCAAAGGGTCTCCAAAGGAACATATATCTGGGAACTGTTGGTATGGTTTTCTTTTTATTTCCTCATATAATCGAGCTCTGGCCATCATGTCTGTGGTACTCGTAACTGAAGTGCAGATTGCTTTTGTACAAGCAAAGCCCTGGCAGGAACAGTGAAGTTCTGTTGTTTCCAAAGCACACACACTTCTCCCATTCACAAGTACTTGCTGATCAAACAAAATGCTACAGACATCAACCATTCACAGCTACTGGGTGCTGGATATCCCTCCTGAAAGTGCAACAAGCCACTGTGCTCTCTTTAACATGCTAAATATTCATTAACAAGAAAAGAGAATTGAGCCACAGCAGTAGACTACTTCCACTAAGGATTCTAAGCCATATGGCTGTTTTAGACATCTACTCTAAAAAGATTCAAAAGTTACCAAGAAAGCACATTGAGACTAATGCCAACATGGCTCCAATCTAAATAAAGTTTAAAATATGAACAGCTTGACAGACCTCAGAAAACTAAATCTTCCCATGAGTCATTTGTCATCATTTTTTTCCTCAACAGGAAAAAAAAAAAATCATCTGTCTACTTAACAACAAGGATTAGGTTAATTTTCTTAACATTTTACTGAAATAATCACTTCCATTGTCATTTTCTTTTAAGATTCATAATAGCTACAGGCACAGGTCTATAGAATTTAGCAAGAATGGAATCAGCAGGGTTCCACAGAAATAACCACAGAATCTTTAGGCGTTTTTCCTCTCTCAAAAAATTAGAAGAATAAGAAATTTCATAGTAAACATTCAATTTAAAATGATAAACTGAAAAGTCTACCTTTTTGTTGAATCCAGTCAACATTAATTATTTCTTAAGTGGAATCTGAGAGGTACAAAGCAGCTTTTTTTTTTTATCCTGAGTTCATTTTCCAAATCCAATGTGACTGTTCGTTAACGAGATCACACTGCACAGAAAGAAATGTTAACCAACCCATTGTGCAGGTTTGCTAATCCCTCATTGACTACTGGCTCAAGCCATCCAAAAGATTAGACACTTCATAAAGAAAAAGAAAGAAGGAAAAGGAAGGAAATTTATATATTTAAAGAAAGAAAAACTTTAATATTAGACATCTGCAGAAAACCTTGAACAAGTGAGAAATGCTGAAGTGCCCTGTAGGAAGGTGCTGTTGGGAGAGATTTGAAAGAAGTGGGTATTGCTTGTGCTATTTTCTGTAAAGTACTAGTGAAATTGGGCTACGTCGTGCATATTTCAGAGCAGGGGGGTTAAGAGGCACAAGCAAATATTATCTTGGTCCAAGAGGGAAAAACGTTACCGTGGCTTCTGCTGACTGCATGCTGGGGGTGGGGAGGGGCTGCTTAAATACAGCCAAAATATCTCCCAGGGCAGAGAGGGCTTTGTGCCTGGTCATTGGCACAAGCAGAGATTTGCTGGGCTTTTATATGCAGGGCCTCTAAGGCCAAATGCATATTCCAGACGTGGAACACAGGGGGACCCTGTGACTACATCTGTCTGTGCATTTTGCTGCCACATTGACTGAGACAAGATCAATTTTAAAAGCCATTACTGGCAGCTTCACTTTATTAATCTTATGGCTTCAAGGGTCCGTCACAAACCAGAAGGCAACAACGTCAGAAAAAAATCCCAAGCCATTTTTCCATCCACCCCCCCATCAATCTGGAGAGCAAGAATATTTGTCATTTGAGACTGTGGGCTTTGAAGATATAAGGTTTGTCAATGCTGTGTGTTTCATTTGCTCACTTTGAGTGACTCACGAGAGGAGTAAAAAACACACATGTGAAACATCTGTGTTTGCATTTAAACAAACATCAATTGATTGAAGTAATGAATAACCTCAAAAATGGTTTAGTAAGTTCATAGCATCCTTCAAATATTCGTAGGCTATTAAAATTGAGTCTTTTATTACAAGAGTGTCTGGAAAAAAGGAGGGAAATTTTGCACCACAGTTGTATACCTAATAGAAATAAAAGATAAAATGTGAGTTAAATACTGTGAAAAGTTTTCTTGACAGTAAACCCACCTTCAGCCTCAAGCTTCCAAAGGATGCAGTTCATTACACTTTTGCTCTTTCAAGAGAAAAGAGAGGAAAAATATTGTAGAAGTAAACCTGACTGTGCTTACTCCATTACTCCACCTCCTGCACATCTACTGATACATCCAACAGCTATTCGAGCAGATGTTAGTATTCATGGCATATTCTTTAGAGAAACATGGCAAGTCCTAACCAATCACTTAGAGAAGGTAGGCAGGCACTGTCTGGAGGCACAAGAACAGTTGGGAAGGATCCCATTGCTAAGATAATACTCCATGGCTGGAGAGGATGAGAAGATGGAAAGAAAGGAGGAACACATTTTAGATAGGCATAGTACATCTTTGAAAGAATTTAACATATCAATGCTATAGTCCATAGAACAAGGCAAGAATTACTTACCATGTCCTTTATCAAGTACCATTCCTGAGATGTCAGGTACCACTCCTTAGACACATTTTACTAAGCACTTGTTCCATTACGCTCTTTCAATAGCGTCCATTCTTGCACCCTGAAAACAAGTGGTCATTATGAAAGAGGAAATGCAACATTTAGGACTATTTGTTTCTTAATTCACCTCCTTTTCTGAACATCTTAGCCAAGAGAAGTTACTAGGAAACTATCTTCTCTTAATTTACCTTAAATTTCATGCCTTTAATTAATTTATATTCTTATAATACAATACTTGAGCTACATATTTCTGGCTTTTTTCTACAGAAATCATAATTAATGTCAAAGGATCCTTTAAGCACTCCATAAAGACAACACAGGGCACAGTTCCGTAGCAAAGAACCTATTTCCTTTCAGTATTTTGCCTTGTCTGTAGTTTAAGCAATAGCAACTCCCAGCTGAGTGCTAACAAGAGAAACTGGGGAACTCTCTGCAATACACCAATATGTCTAGAAACTGCTGAGCTATATGGTGGGCAGACGAGTCCAAAACATGCATCTCATCAATCAATATCATGTTTCTAGACTGTACACTTACTTGCTGAGTAAGTTCCACTGCTGTTTAGAAAATCAAGTAGATAATCAGCCCCAGATGATACACACAGAACACTTACGGTCTGTTTGGTTTAATGTTTCTAAAGCTCTGGAACAGATATAACTACTTAAAAGGATCAAAAGAAAGCAATTTTAATCAAATTTACCTTGCAAGGATGGTAGTTTAGCACACCAAATAAAGAATTCCCCTCTGTAGACACATAAACCTGTGCGTGAAGGGAATGCACAGCAGCAGACCAAGGGACACTACTAATTAACTAAATCTAGACAGGGAAACTATTCACTTTGCCAGACATTTATAGTTGCTCGTACAAGACCAGTTGCAGTTCTAGTGTGTTGATTTTTACCAGCCCAAATAAGATCTAAATCTTTCTCAGTCCTTTTCAGTTCAGAACTTTAGTATCATTCAAGTTAGAAACTAAAAGACCCAGTCCTTCGGCATGAGTAAGAACACACAAAGTCAGACTAATGTAATTTATTGGGACAATTCAGATGTATTAGAAATGACTTACATGCACGTTCTCAAAAATAGAGGACTCCTAGAGCCCTTCAGAAAGTGGGAAGTGGAGGTAGAAATTTAACATCAAGGAGGTGGGCTTCACATGTTCTGAATGAGCTTCTGGTTTTCCAATACCACGTAACTGGAAGGTTCCAAAAGATTAAACGTGTGCTGCTGGTCTGTTTAATGATGTTCTTTATCTCCCCAAAGACCTGAGTTCCTAGACCTACAGAAATAAAAGAAAAACAATAAAACGCAAACCAAAAACTTACTTAGACAGCAACTCAGCTATTTGTGCATAGATCAGTGTTTAAGATTACAAACACACACCACTGAAGCCCATGAGGTCAACCAGATGGAAAAGTTGGGCAGACAGCACCCATTTGCTAAGCAAAAGTCTCAGCTGAACAAACATATGCAAGACCTTTCTCAGTTCATGCTTGTAGTGTATAATAACAATTCAAGGTAATCAGGCACATAATTATATCTGTACTTTGTGTCTCTGTGTCTCCTAAGGTTGCGTGGCTTTAAAGAATTTACAGCTTTGGAATAACACTGCCTATCTATAGATGCTTTTTGACGTTTTCCATTAGACCTGTATCCATCTCTATGTGTCTGGAACAAACCCTGGTGTGGTAACCTCTAGTGTCAGTTCTCAGAGTCATGAAAGAGAGAGATTACCTCATGGCCCTGGGCTGCACTGTCTCAAAATAACACACATGTTAGCTAATACACTTACTCAGCACCGGTGGTTATCTGCTGCTGGAGTTCCTAAATAAGGAGCTAAGATCTATAAATGCAGTGGGAAATCCAAACTATTTAATCGTAAGAGAGGGCTCGTACCTGAAAATGGAAATGATATCACGGGTCCACAAACCCAAAAGTGAGGTTGCCACCAAAGGGATGAGTACTCTTGCTCCATGGCACTGAAACCATGTGTAATTTGGTACTAGCTTTCTGCAGCTTTAGGAAAGCTGGCACGTGATGTCAATAGAAAACACTTCAGCAGTCAAGGAAATTGTGAAATATGAGCAGTTATGGATGATTAATAAAAAAACTTTTCTCTGAAAAGTCTCAGTTTGTACCAGGGGACTTACTAGAGGTTTATTTCTTGTGATCATTTGGGAAAACACCAACATTACTGCACAATTTGAGGATCCTCTGCTAGAAAAATTAAGGGTCCTGCTGAGAATCTTGTTTTGTGTATCATCCCATTGAAAAGCTTTAATGCTACAGCCTTTTCCGAAAGATGTTGATGTGGAAGAGTGTTTTTATATCACTTAAAGGATCATTGCCAAAGTTATTAGCAAAAGTGATTTTGATATGAATTTGTAAAAAGTGCAACTAAAGAGTTTGATGGTGAGGTTCACTCTATCACTTACTACGTGGAAGAAACATAGAAGAGAAAATCAGGTTAGAACCAATTCGGAATGATTTACAGAGACTGGAGATGCAAGGAGGTAAGGGAGACCCTCTCTTTGAGTCACAAGGTTCAGAGAGGACCCCATTGCTTTCTAAACTCAGAGATGTGGCTGGGTGTGACTGGATCCAGACTTAGTCCCAGACTTGATCAATGGTTTATGGCTAATGGAGTCAGCCACAGGGATTTCATTAGAGCATGCTATTGGTCACTTATCTGTTGAGGGTAAGCAGCATCTCTGCCTTGGGTAAGGAAGAATCACTTAGTCTTGGGTAAGGAATCTCAGGCCTTGGTGTTAAAGAAGCACCTTCTGTCCAGATGTCCAGTGTTAGTTCACTCTTAAGTTTGAACCACGTTTCCCAAAGCAGAGTCTCAGGCATTGAATCTAATGGTAAGAAATAATAAGAAATAATCTATTAGAGTGGTACAGTAGCAGGATCAGCCTGAGCTGGGTGCCTCCCGAGTGGGAATCCTGAACAGAGAAATCCCTGGGCAATTACACCCTTACAGACTACCTACCCACCCCTCCCACTCTTCACACACCTTCCACGCACCCTCCTCAGAGAGGAGTCTGTTCTATGTATGAGGTAAAGCTGTTGGCTCATAGCCAGATGGCACACAATGGGAGAGGCACGCACAAGGTTCCTTTACCCACAACTTTCTTGGGTCCTTGGGAAATGAGCTGTAGAAAAGCCACCTGCTGTTCATGTGTTACTCACATCATGGGTGTTCCAAGCTCACATGCATCCGTGCTCACTGCGTCACTCTGCTTCTCTGGGGGTTTCCTAGAGGAATTCTTGGCCAGGATACGGCTCAGGCCTTTACCTCCTTTGGAGCCTGTACCAAACTGTTGTCAGTTTGGTTAAGGATAGGTTGAGTGCATCCATCACACTCCAACCTGTGACTACAGTCAACCCACTCGATCAACTCACAGAGCGGTAGCACAGTCACCTCTTGCCTCTATGTCATAAACAGATCGGTGGTAAGAGTCCAATTATATGATAAACTGTTTGGTTTAAGTGTCAAATTAATGTTATGTATGTACTATATTGGCACGATTGCAGACCCACAGTAAGCAAATAGCTTTTAGTAGAAAATAATACCATTAATTACATTACTGTGGGATTCCTTATGATGAACAGGGGATATTTGCTTAGTTAGCTCCCAAGCCTTTATGCATAAAATAAGTCGCAAGCGTAATATTGTTGAAGCTAACAAAACCACAATTAGATGAAGCCTTAGATTCCTGTTGCTGTGACCACCTGAAAAAAAAATTATTCCGTGTTTATACAAAGGATTAGAGAAGTTTGTAATGAAAGAGGCACCTTGTACTAGGTGACAAAGTCCTCTTTCTGTATATTCAGTTGAAGGTGCCTGTGTTCAAAAAAAGCAGTGATACCTCCAAGCACACTGCTGACGTTTCAACACCTACATTTTTCACTTCCACTTCTAGAGAAACTAAAGAAATCCCAGTTTACGACCACAGAATATATAAAAATAACACGGGAATCAAATTCTCATGTAGAATTAGCCAGTTTCGAGGCCTGCTAGATCCCAGGTTTTAAAACTAAAAGCACGATCCACACCTATTTATGCTACCAAGAATGCTGACCTCATGTTGGAGGTGGTGGACAGTACACCACGGCAGTCTACTTAAATATGTTGTAGTTCTCAGTTTCTCACATGTGGTTTTTAAATTTATATTCTTCTTCTATGTGAAATCATTTTTCTTTTAGCAAATCAAAACTGAAAACAACGTCAAACTTTGCCTTAATCCTAAGAATATATTTTCCAGATCAAACTCATACGATTTAAGGGTCATTTTTATTCCTCAACTGTTACTTCAGCAACATCTGGTCATTGAACCCACCACAAGCCCTGGCACTTCTCTCCTGCGACCAGTCCCTAAATCGATGAGAAAGCTGATGCAGCAAATATGCTGCGGTTTGGACCATTTACACAAGGGGATCTTTTGTGTTTAGTAATCCTCACGGCTGTGCAGAGAAAGGACAGTTTGACTAACCACAAAAAAACAAGACATCTATTGAGTAATGCACCGTCTTCATTTCAGCGCTCTTCTTGCGTCCCGTTTTTAACACGGTTTTCATACACGGTTTGTGTAAGTGCCCTGCCAAAGAATGAACCACCCAGGAGGTAAAGTAAGGGAACTGGTTTTGTAGTTTCACTGGAATATAATCCCACAAAGACCTCCGGGGCCACAGAAAGGACCAAAATATGAAACAAACCCAACCCTTACTCATTTCCTTGCCATGAAGCATACCATGCCGCAAGCACACCAGGAGCTGTGTGGCCCCATTTCACCGAAGCATCTTTTAGACTGTCCTGAAGTGCAACGTTTGTCCTAGATAAGATCCATATTTATAAAGGAACTATAAAAGATCTGAGATGGAGGAAGCATGAAGAGTGCCCCTCACCAAGTGCTTTTATTTTCCATTCGTGATCTACGGACAACTGTATGACTGAAGGAAAAGTATGGTATTTTTCCTATTAAAAATATGCTTATACCAAGGATTTTACATCACGTTTGAGTTCCAAAAGGAAAGACATTCAGGGACTAGCAACTTACACATCTCTTTTCATGCTGACAAGCTGCAGCTTAAGTTAGATTAATCACAAAAGTAGCTTTAGAGTCTTCAGGGCTAATAGGAAACAGGAAAAGTATTTCCTTCCTCTTGTTCCTGAGAGCTGACTTCCTTCATGAGACAAAATATATTTCATACAACTGGGCATGGAAGCAGCTCTCCTGCCCTTGGCCACACCACTTAGCCATCCCGACAGAAAATACATTATGGAGGAGAAAAATAAAATTCAAAACCCCACAACTTTAAAAAAATAAAAAGCAGAGCATACAAATTTACCCTGTCCACTGCTGAAGGAGAAAAAGGGAGTAATGACTTCCACTAGGCTCTGGTTGGTAGAAACAATTTTAATTTTCCAAGTTTTCTGACCCTTGCTATGCAAGTTATCCCTCAGACAGAGCCACTGAGGAGTTTAACATATGGGAGAACTGGACTACGCCTTGGGGTTGACAGAGTTCATGTTATTGCCCTTGAATTTGACTCCAGCAAGTCTGTCAGTCTGAACAAAGTCAGTCTGAAGGCATGCAGCGATGTGCGAGGACAACTAAAGATGTAACAAGAAATCACAACGTCTAAACTGGAGTCCTCAGACTTCATTTTTATTTCTCTTCCCAAGACTCCTCTCTCTCTCTCGGCCTGGCCTGAAAAGAAATTTCTCTTGCTGAAGAACTGAGTGTCTGTAGGTAGAAAAAGCAAACACAGAGGTTTAAAGGAAAAAAATATAAAAGAGAAATGTTAACAGCACTGTGGAACAAGTAGTTAGACACTAAGAGAGATGTAATTGTTACTCCTGATTGGAATTCTGCCTGAGATGGAGGTTTGGGGCTGAGGCTTCCCCGTTCTGAGAGAAACCTTTGCCCACCTAAGTCACACAGTCAGGAAGATAAAGTTCTTTATCTGCAATTGCGTACACCTCTGCTCTTGCTGTTACCAGTGTACCAGTGGCCTGGAAAGCAAAATACTTTTGATATCTCAGCTCCTGACCACAAGGAACTAGAGTATGAAAGAAAACAATTTTTTTTTCTTAGTTTTGGAACCTAACCAGGACCTAACCACATTTAAAAATACTTCAAGTCTAAAGAGCATTTTAATGAAGAGCCATAATAGAGGTAAATGTACTACTTAAAACCAGCTACACCCCTCTCTTTCCCCATGGAGGCATACAGCTTCTTGAGAGAACTACAGGCCTAATGGCTTAAATGGGTAGCTTGGTATGAATGTATTACAAAATTGAAGCCATCTTAACCTTTTCTAACACAAACAACATTGAGTTCGCAAAAGTTTTGGACCAAGCGTGAATTTCAGAAGCAAGATGTTCCTAACTGGCTTTCTGCTAATAACCTGCAGAACCAGCAGTTTTCACTGCCAGAATTAAGAGCTCCACAGTACAAGATGTTCACATCACCCCAGTGGCCAACGCTGTACCCCGTTGCACTAAGTGATCGCAGACAAGATTCTGAGCTATTCTGTGATCCAATCAGCACAAAGGCAGTGATACTACCGGCCACATTTTTTTACTGGGTAACACTGAACTCCTTGTTTGAGGACGAAATAAATGGTCTGATACTCAGGCCAAAAAGTTGAGTTTGTCATGGAACACTGTCTATGTTCAGCAGTTCTCTAGATTGACCCTTACAGGACAACACGCAGAACGTGTAGGGTTTTATAGTGTGAGCAATCCCATTTCTGTTTGTCATTAATTTTTTCCCAGTACTGCATCTTAAGAGTGATGTTAAAGAAACTGTTCAAGCAGCAGTTTAATCCATTAAGCATAAGACAACAGGCCTTTTATTTTATTGTATTTTTTTACAAACACTTACCCATAGGAACAATGCAAGCTGCAACAAGAGCATGATCCTGAGAGGTAGAATTATACAATATAGGACTAGACCACTGAAATAGCTGGAAGTATATCTGACTACAATCACTCTACAGGTAAGGTAAGGTATGGAGATGACTACTTCTGTCATTCTTTGCAAAAGGAGAAGGAATTAACAATAATTAGCAGTGGCCCTTATTCTGACACAGCAAACCCTATTTTCCTTCTGGCAAGCAGCTGAATTATTAACGTTTGTAAAGCGTATTAAGATCTAGCAATAGAAAGAATACTAGGAGTGGAAAACACATCACCACCCATGCGTTATACAGACATGCATTAATTTGACTCCTTTGAAACCCAGTTTGAATCAAGAACTACACAAAACTTTGATGTAAAGCAAATAATTGTTCTGCTCAAAAGGCAAGCTGTTTTCGTGCTTTGAAATCGTGTAGCAGTAAAAGAGTAGGAAGTCACAAATGATTTCCATGGGAAACATATGACTCCGTAGTACTCCTATCATTGCTCAGACATCGAATGCTGGGTCTTCTGATTACGTTGTGAAAGGATGTGAAACCTCAGAAGTATTATTTCTTGTATATTTTTACATGTCATGAGCACAATGAATGGGAGTGCTCCCAGGGGCAAATCACAGAGCATGCTTATTGCTAGAATCAGAAACCATGAAACTCAGGTTTTGATCTATTAAAATAGACTATTTATAGCTAAGGTTTCCTTTTTAAAGAAACTTCCCCTTCTGAAATCTCTCTCTTTGTTTTTTTTTTTTTACACTTAGTACATGTATGCTCACATAAGGATGCACCATTATGCGTGGTGCACATATGATGGTTTTGGTACTAAAGAGCAAAAGCTGATCTAGCATAGCCTGGTTTCCCTTGAACATGGAAGTTCTCCACCAGAGAGAACCACCAAAACTTACCTGAGAAACCCACCTTCCCTGTTTGTAGAGGCCCAAGTATTTTCAGGGATTATTAAAAAAATTGCTGTAGTAAATAAATTGAATGAAAAATAACTTTCACTCACCAGAAGGCAGAAAAACAACATCTGACTGACTAACTTTAGCAGATGACACATAAGAAAATGTATTCTTACAATTTTATAGGCAGACTATATGCTTTTAAGCTACTAGATTTATATCCTGTTCTAATTATTCTTCATGCATCTCTCAAAGTGTCTGAATATCTTTGCAAGGTCTTCCTGCTCAGTGCCCCTTAGCAATAGACAGACCTTGGGCAGTTGCTGCCTATCATCCCTGCATTTCTGGCAGTATGATGTGACAAATAGCTTTTGGCCTATAATACCATCTACACCTTTTAATCAAAACATCATTGGAGAAGCCCTTCTTATCCTGAAATTACTTGAAACTAATATTAATATTATTAAATAGACATTTCTAACTCATAAAATTTTTACCTTCTGTTGTAAGCTTTTTTTTCTTTTATCATTTCTATCCCGTGTTAGGAAAAAAATGAGTTCCTTCTCTGCAAGAGTGTAAACAGGAGCTAGGGGTTCATTCCAGACCACATGCAAGGTGAAAGAACACACGAACTCTTCTGAAGGCAAAATAAAGATCATGTGAGGAATGTGCCAACTTTCCATACATAACCAATAGACAGCGATTTGACTTCCTAAATGCAGTTCTGTTTTTCCAAGGGCAGAGGAAAGAGAAGGAAATGAAACTCCCCAATTACAAGTATCAGCATTACACTTGCTACATCTGTGCTGAGAAATGTGACTTTTTCTTTCAAAGTACAGAAATAACAGCAACTATTCTAACGAGTGCTCCTGAAGTAAGTGGTACCACAGGAATTTTCTGGTGCACACAGACATAATGCTTTGGAGTTCACAGAGCCTTGTACTAAAAGCCACAGTAAGCCCTCCTGATGTTGAATAGGCACTGGAGCAGGGTCTTCAATGGCTAAGGCATCCTTGCTGTTCATAGCCCCTGAACAAGCAGATGAACCTGCTTGCCAGCACAACATTTCCTCCATATCAGTGGCTGCATGGAAAGTCAGATATTTCCTGGCTGAGGTGAATTTGTATTAAATTAAGCACAGACTTGGTACACTGCAGATGGTGTTTTATGCATCGCTGACCTCAGAGCTGTATCCTTTTAACGTGCATAGAAATGTTTTACTGTGCCCTGCACCTCTCATTAAGAAAGTACTCCCAATAAATTGGCAATGAATTAGTATTTGGCTCTTAACGAAATATAACGAAGGCCACTGATTTTCCATCAAAAGTAGTTTTCAGATTTCCAGTAATGGATACACAATGACAGGACTGTGTCACGCTGTGTTTGGAGATACAGTGCTCCAGGGAGGATGGAGGGGAAAGCAGTGAAGGTGTGGGCAGGAGCTCCGAGGCATTTCTTAATGAATTCTTTTAAAGGGCTGCCACTTAGGTGGTAGCTCAGGGGAGGAACCAGCTCTAGCTAGGATATCAGGCTAAAGATGATCAGCAGGTCTGAATGGTAAAGTAACCTTCAAAGCTGGGTGATGGCTAGTTCATAGAGAACCTTTGTATGCACTCTGCTAGAGAGCAGGACAGCTGAAATTTCCACCTCTGTAGTCGTTAAGCAGAAGTGTTTCAGAATCTGACAATTTTTTGTTCCTTTTCTGCAATGGGTGATAAACAACAATCTGTTTTCAAAACATGAGAGCTTCTTTTAGAGCCTTGGCTATTGCAGATAATTTTTTTTCCCTCGTGTCCACTCCTACATCCCAGCCAGTCAACAGAAACTAGACTTTTAGAAAAACTTCCATGCATATTTTTCACTTGCGGTCTCTCAAATTAAAACTGAGTCATTTTCCTGGCTTCTGCTTAACTCAGGAAAGGGAACTAATAATGAGCACTTTTACAGGCAAAGGGAGAAACCATTATTTGAGCTGGAGTGCCACTGGGTTCATAAAAATTAAGGCATTCTAGTGAATGCTCCTTATCATCCCTTGTATGTGAAGCCTAACTTAAAAGAGGGACTTGAGCTTGTAAAAAAAAGTCCTAACAAACAGATTATATTATTATTATTGTATTATATTATTATTTTACCTCAAAGCAACAAATTGTTTCCCACTTAGGAATAAAAGCTACTGTGTTCTGCAACAGCAGTGTTGTGACTTTATGATCAGAATTCAGGTTTGTGATTTAAAGCACTTCAAAACGTATTTTAGTAGTAACAAACCTGTCTCATGTTAGGCAACAGACATTTCCTGACTCTTTACTGAAGAGTAAAGAGCTTCTTACTAAAGAAGCCAAGTCAGAAAAGTGGACTGTTATTATGTGATCAGCTTTAATTGTCATTCTGAAAATACTTTACTAGCAAGATAAGCAAAGCTTTCAGTTCCTTCTCATTCCTAAAGGCAATAGTCCATGCAGGGAATCTATTTGTGTAAAGTGCTTGCTGCAATAAACTAAAAGTTTACTTGCAAAATAAAGGTTCAGGCCTCAAATCACTAGCCTTACCAGATTTGTGGCACCCAACCTTTATGTTTATACCCTTCTCATTGTAATAATAAACATTTTCGGACTCTGAAATGAAAGATGAGTAGTCAAGGCAATACTGGTTTATCTTTCAAATGATGGAAGGTACTGTAGAGATTTCCCTCTGTTTTCACTAAGCAGTGTTGTCTAGGTGAAGGGATTGTAGATCCTGCTTTGAAAGGGTGTTTGGTTTTCCAGGAGTACAGAACTAGCAGCACATACAGTTTGAATAGCATGACGTTTTGCATAGAAGAATAAAGCTAAAGGAGGGAAAAGCAAGACACAGCTCCATCCAGAAGCACAATGTGTATTGGTAAGGGGCTTTCTTAAATGGAGAAAGAAAAAATACCAAAAACCAGCAAGAAAAGGCTGTCACCACCGAGGAATTCCACGAGCACCTTTGCTAGAAGAACCTAAAATAAGTGCAAGATATTGTGAAATCAATACCTTTACCAATGCCCTGCCTTACCACAGATTTCTGTCTAATAGAAGCATCTGTTTGAGATGTTTGCAACGTCCAATCAAATCTCAATACTTTAGGAGCAAATCTTAATCCTTTAACAATTCCTCAAGAAACAAACACAGCAGTTTCAGGAATCAGTTCTAGGTTTTCCCCCCACAAATAACGACACAGGTATCATGCCCAATGCCCTCTGTCAGCTTCTCAGAGGCCAAGACAGGGAGGCATTCAAAACAGACATGGCAAAGTTCCAGCAGTGGTAGGAGGAAAGTTTTGTCCCGCCTGCCAAGAATCTCAGCGATGGAGAGCAGAGAGTTGAACTTTGCCTTACATAGTGGCAGACAAGCCGAGAGGGCTGTGAGGCTTTCATGTTTTCATTTGGCTTTACTTGCTTATAAAAAAAAAATGTAAACTCTGTGGGAAACCAGGGGTATAGAAAAAAAAACCAAAGGCTTTCATTGTAAGTTACTCACACATACTGTCTTAAACCAGTTGTTCCAGGTCAGCTTTTGCTATGGTATCCAGCTCCTCTGAATTTCTTTTAACACACCATCCCATAAACACTTCTCCCCCCACCTGCCACATTGACTGACAGAGTGGCTTTATTCACGTCTTGACCTAAACAGTCCTGCTTTGCCAGAAATAGCCAAGAGAAAACCTCTTGGGACAGGCCTCACACTTGCATTTCACTCCCAAAGTCTTTCAGCTTGCCCATGAACAGCTGAGCAAACCCAGGAGCCCCCAAACCTGCAGCAGTCATTTCCTTAAGTTACCTTTGCCGAAGGACAACTGATGTATTCTTGGAGAGGTTTCATAACCTTAATTCTTTGCTTTGTTGCTCTTCTGCTGCCTTGATGTGACATCACATTCATTCTCACTGATTCCTTTTCTTACAGCTTGTAGCCACCCCCCCCCCCCCCCGCCCCCCACCCGACCGCCGAGCCCCCCGCACCAAACCAATGAACCACACTGCCCGACGTCTACAGCTGGCT
>WTSP01008699.1:25966-53963 GCA_025331215.1 Actenoides lindsayi
GGTTTTCAATACCTTTTTTTCTGTCTTTTTTTGCTCTGCCGCCCGCTGTGTGCCAACCCCCATCCCTCCCCACTGCTCCCTTTTTCTACCGCCTGCCCCCCCCCCCCCCCCCCCGCCCCCCCCAAAATATGAATCTGCAGGCTGAGACTATAGCATTAAGGAAGTGTTGGTATGAATGTGTATTTTAAATCACAGAACAGCTTCAACTAAAATATTTTCCTCTTCACTTGAGTATAAAAACAAATATTTGTTTGTGGTTTGACGTTTAAAACCATTTTAACATCCCAATTTGCAGAGTTACTTTTGTTCAGAGAACATTGCTTTCTAAGTCATGCTTTGGATAAGGCTCAATACATTGGCTTCCCCAAAATATATTTTGCTCCGTGTGATCTTTTATTGGTTTTTTTTTTGTTGGTTTTGCCAAGAACATTCAAGTGCTTGAGACTGAGCAAGATCCACGTTTGGCTTTTTTTTTTCCCCTCCTTCTCAAGAAATGTTTTTCCTCCATTCAGTCTCTAAACAGTATCTAGTTTTGTTGCCTAGATGGAAGCTTCAGTTCTAGATCACGGATGGAAACTGCAAAGGAACTTAGGTGCCTGATTCACATATAAACAACAGGAATCACTCAACTCCACTAAGGGCTGATTATTCTTTGCTTTCTCAGTGAACGCTGTACTATAAAGTCAGATTCTTTCCCAGCCTCATTCCCTGCCCCTCCCTGCAAAGGAAATACCATGAAATTTTTCTCCAGAGGAACACGTTTGATTTCATGGATACTGGAAGTTGCCCTTTACAATCCCACTAATCTTCATGCCCCACAAGAGACAAATGGGCTAAAGCAGGCCCTGGCAGGGTCACTTCTGTGGGGAGCTGGAAGGGCACTTGCTGGGCCCTGGCCACCTCACTACCCTGTAGGTTGTAGCAGCTCCCAGAGGCAGCATCTTACACACAGGCTTTTCCTCTCCATGCAAGGAATGGGGTGGACGTGTCACAGGGCATCAGCTGTGCTGTGCCCTACTTTCTGCTTGAAAACTGAGAGGGAGCTGTGAAAGATGAGTTTATGGGACAAGTGGGCTGCTGAAGTGCTTTCCCAGAGTAAAGCACCATATCAGTATTTGTCCCAGGGAAGCTGGAGGAGGAGGTGCTTCTGCACGTGCCATTAATCAGCTACTAAACGAGATGGCAGGGTACTGGCGAGAGGCAATCTCTGCAAAGTACTTCTGTTTGAATAAAGAAAGGGGATTTATAAACTGCTGAAGCGTCCATCACGTGAGTTTTGTTTCCTTTTTAGTTCTAATCAAGATTTTTTTTTTATGGCAAAGGCAGCAAGAATATTGCTTGTGGATCACGATACTGTACTTCTGCTACAGAGAATGAACTCCCAACACATGACAGTTACAGTAATGCACATCTGACTGCAGATGAAACAAGCATCTCACAGACACATCCCGTATTCTAGGATGGTTGAATCCTACCTTTTCCTTTAGGCTTATGCCACACTTGCTCTGTTGGTTCAAATTTACAGTCTTACAGCTCACCTCTGATCTTTGGATTTTTTTCATTGTCAACATCAAATGAGTAACTGCAACCAGAACCCCAATCCAGGCAATACACACGAGTTGCTTCCTCTGTATTAGTAGCCTCGAGAAGATTACTACTCCTCCTACCTGACTGCAACTTAGGTAAAAGTAGTATGGTGCAACACAAATGAGTTGATCCTGCCGTGGTTATACTTCATGAATTTCAGGCCTCTTTAATTCAAACTTAATTTTCTCACACGATCTAAAGTACCTTAAATAGGGCTATAGATAATTATATTCAGTGGGACTATCTCCAAGTGATCACCGTATCCATTTGATCGAGTCCGCTCTATTACAACCTACAACCCGACGTGCTCCCAAACTTATTAATGAGTGATACATTAATAGACTTGCCACATAATCACAGATAAAGCACGAGAGGAAAACTGTTGCTAATAAACATGTGACAGCGAGTCTTAAAATACTCTGGGATAGGTTTGAAGTACTTGCTGGCTGGAAACTGCTGAATCATGCCCTGCACTTCATACAGAAAACAGTGTTCCATTTGGCAAAGCACGTACAAGCCATTAATGCTCCCCGTTGTCGAAAGCCTGCTGAACAGCTGCTGATCACAAAGGATGAAGAAGCATGCTCCTAACTTTTCTTGCTCCTTGAAAGAGAGCAGCAAGCATGCTTTCTCCCGCAGTAGTTGTCCTTTTTCCAACATTAGCTTTTAACAGAACCAGAAAGTTCCCCAAAACATTTTCAAAGCATTTTGTGAGCTTTCTGAGTTTGAGACCCCTTAGAAGAAACTTTACTTGCCTTATTCCAAGCAGAGCACTGCAGGCTAGCACGTATCACTCAGCTCTCAGTTGTGGTCCTCTCTGGCAAGACTGTGATGTTCTCAGTACACGACCTGTAAGTTATTTCTTAGACCTAAGGGAGAAAAAGCACCTTTCTCAGTCATTTAAAGAAGACTGAACTAATGTAAGGGATGTGGCTTTCTCTGAGGCCTTGGAAAAGGTGACTGCTTAATGCCCTTAGTGAGGAGGGAGAGGTTTTAAAAAGTCAAGTTCAAAAGCTCCAGCTGGAGTTCATTATGTTCTCTAATAGGCTTTGTAAGGACTGTGTTTCCAGGCCTCCAGCACCCCCCAGGCAGAAGGAGAGACAAGAGTTTCTCTGGGTGCCTCATTACCTCTTCCCTTATTCCTGCTGTCCTGGTGTGATGGAGCCCTAGGCTGAAGTCCTGGGTTTATCAGCAGAAAGGGCGCAGCGCAAGCTGCTGGTACGAACTTGGCAAAGTCCATTTAAGGTGGCTAGGCTGCTCCCTTCCAACTTTCACCAGCCCTGCCATAGGGATGGGTCATGCAGAGCAGCCCCTTCTTCAGAGAACAGGCACTGAGCAATCGTAGAGAGAAGCCTAAGAAGGGAAGAATTATTACTGCAGTTTTCTGGGCTCGATCTGTGAACGTTCCTTCCCACCCCTCCGGTTGACTTGACCTCTTCACAGAGTTTGGCTGCCATCAATATCTGAACATTGAAAATATGTCGGTGGGTTTTAAAAGAAAGTATCTTACCCTTTAACCATCTGCCCTGTAAACTTTATACTAGAGTTTGGGTATCACATCATGAAACATTGTCACACGCTTTTTATTACAGGAGGGGTAAGAAAAGCATCTGCAGTAACAGAGCCCCTTGAAGCTGCAGCTCTTGCATTTTGTCTGGAACTTACACACAGTCGTGTAACTTTTCTTGCAAACAAAACCCATCTTTGAAAAGCAAAATAATCTCTAGGCAGGAAGTGTGGGCAGCTCGGCTCTCCAGCTTCTGTGGAGGGCAGCTTACTGAGAAAGCAGGGGGTGGTATTTCCAGAGTTTCCTTTACAGAACTCTAAATTGTGGTAGGCTGGACACGTGAGGTCTGCTGAGTTACTCTGCTGCTTTAGCAACGCTGCCTGGCACGGGCCATCTGCTGTATCCACACTGCGTAGAGGGCTAGAGGCACTTTGTGCTATATACTTCAGCTATACAGAGTGAATGCTCTACATATGATCATCAGTTACCTTTGTGCCACGTGTGTTGCACATGTTCATGAGTAATGCACTTGAACTCCCCAGCACGGCTGCAATTAGGTAATTCCTCTTCGTCTCTGCCTTGATAGGTTACTCTTTTCCCTGAAGTCCACGAACAAGTTTTGCTCCTTGGTCCTACTTTAAATTTCAGATTTCCACAGTAAATGACTGTCAGAGTCCAGAAGTGGCAGTCCCCCACACTCGCCAAGCCCAAGACACAAATGACCTGTATTAATTAGCCTTCGCTCGGTACCATTAGGACGGCACAGAACTGTCTCGCTCCAGATGACTTCAGAGGCACGAGTAAGATCTAGAGGTGCTTTACTGTAGTGCAACAAGCTTCAGGGGTAAGGGAGCAGGGAAAGGTGGAAACGTCCACTGAATAAATTACAAGTGTGAAGGGTGCAGGGATTTAAATACTGACTGGAAGAGAGGTAATCACGTGAGACCAGTGAATCGCATTCGGCAGTATCTGCGTGTCCTCTGTCACACGCTCCTGGCAGGCTTCCTTACCTTTTTATCTACTCTTACAATCTTCATCTGAGCTCTCCAATACACTTTTCTACAGGTGCTGGACAAATATTCCTTCACAGACATCCTCTCTTGGTATCAGCCATGCTTTGTCGCTCTGTGAAACACAATCAGAACCGTCTATTCCATTTCTAACCAATGTTAGCCTTCCAGAATTGTTCTCCTTTCCCCATCCTACTGTTTTGCTATTGTAGCCAACCTTCTTGTATAATATATTTAGTGTGATGTAAGATAAGAGCTGCTGACTCAGTCTCAAGCACATCTAATAATGCCTTGTATCGCTTCCTCAGGATGAGCTTGAGAAACTGGTCTTTCCCCTTTTTTTTGACCAGTATTATTCACAGATGTAAGCAAAGCTGACTAAAACTGCATTGTAGGAATGGCAGTCAGTAACACTGAGGTGAGCTATTCCTACCTATTTCATTGCTTAAACTTTTACTCAGCAACAGTTTGCACAGGCAGCAATATGTGATGACTAAATTGCTTTTAATGTGTGTCACAAGAAGCAGGATAACATAATGATATCCTGAAGGGTTAACAGGGAGGACTATAGCTTATAATATACTTACCTATCATTTATTGTTATCAATTCTATCTTTCAATGAAAGAATTAGAAGACCAAAGTGGTCACAATGAAATAACTCTCCGAATACATATCTTTATTAATTCAGTACAACTTTTGCTTGTCCTTCCCAAAGGTGAAGACTCAGAACTTATAGTAGAATTTATAATAAAAGTGCATGGCTGTCTGCATAAAATGACCTCAAGTAACACCCAAGTATGAGCCCAAGTAATGTCTGCACGCATTAAGCAAGCTACGAAACTGAAAGTATCTGCTGCCTTGGTCATCTTGTTTGACAGTAGGCCTGCACCTCGAAGCTTAGACCATGAAAACCACTGATAACCCTGGTGATCAGTGCCACCGACCAGGTAGCTCCTCTAGATCCCTCTTTTTCAGTGTCAGATTTGTCACTGAATACAAAGTTACCTTCAGCACATCGGTGATGCATGGGAAACGTCCAGACCCAGAAACCAGCACCTACCCAGAACACAGCTGAAATGTCCATGGTTTGGAGCTCTGCGGATGCAGAGGTACATGGCTCGGGTTGAGGGGAATGCTGATCTATACTTCAATCCCTTTATCACTTTTAAGGGAGCTTAAAATTGCCAGGAAGAGCTGACCTCAGTATGAGCTGTATCCAAGCTCTGATACTCCCCGAACCTGTGTCCTCTGCAGCCAAGTGGGAAATGCCAACGAGACAGCAGATGCAACAAAGCAAAAGAAGTACAAAATCAGCCCGAAGTTACAGCTTTCTGCTGAACATCCAGCCATCAGCTTTGGTCTCTCCTGTTTGCTCTGTTCCACTTAGATAAGACAGCATTTATATTCTACCATAGCTCAGTAGGTAACATCAAACTGTACATGCCTCTATAGCCGTGAACTTGAATGGGTAACCTATGTTGAAACCCCAAGTAAATAAGTGGAGTTACCATTTTGTTACTGCAAATCCAGTCTGTTAGCAAAGCAGAACTGGGTAAGAATTCATTAGTTGTGCATTACATTCCTAAGCATACATCTTAAGAAAAAAAATAAATCTGTTCCTGTCTAATCAGACTGCTTTTGCTGTGAATCCAAAGATTACACATCCTCAAGTTGATTCCTCTATTTACTCAATTCCTCTGCTCTGAAAATCTATTCCTCCTCGTGCCCACATAGTCATACAAAACGAAAGAAATAGAGGAAACAAACAGTGGAAGAACAGCTTCTATTCCCTCTTTTGGCTAAGTGTGTGCCTTTATTTTTTTACATACTGTGGATATTGCACTGAGGTTAGTGGTATCTGCCAGCTTCAGGCACTAATCAGAGCAAGCAAGGCAGTAGAAAACTAAAGAGCCCAAGCATGACTCTACTTTGACAACTGAAAATCCCTAGAAAGGCTACCCTGGGACAATAAAGGTAGTAAAAAGGCTATAAAGTTAAAGGTCCTTCAAGTGTGCATGACAAAAGTGGCTATTGCTTTATAAAAAGACAAATAGTAATAGAAAAAAACCTGTCTTAGAAATAAGGAAATAAAGGCTTCCCAACACATAGAAAGTTTCTTAGTATTTCAGAGAGGGAAGAAACTTTTCAAAAGGAGACTTTCTTGTCCAAAACTTTCTCCTGAGAGGAACATTTAATTTGGGGTTTTTTAACATTCTTTCCATGGGCATATACTACTCTAGTGCTATTCTGTGTGTTTCTCTCCAGAACCTGGTTGTATTCCAACTACCCATTGTGTACAGAAGTCGTGGGAGAGCCTCTTCCTGATGCCATCCACTCGGGCCACGGATCCCTTGAGCTTATGCTACTGAAATCTGCAGGGGGTTTCTGCAGAGCAGCTCTGTCTGTGCTCAGACACTCACCAAGGAAGCCCTGCAGCTCAGATGGGTACTTCAGTCTTTCTTTGGTCCCCGGCTGTGTCACAGTTTGCTCCTTTCAGGCATGGCTGAACAATGCCAAGGTCAGTACGGGACGACAGGGAATAATGCAGACAAGCAAATAAAAGAAGAAAGCTTCCAAAGTTTCAAATGGGTCGTTTTTATTCCTCTGAAACTTTTGTCAAAACCGTCCCAAAGAATTGATTCCTTATCTTGCTTTGTTAGCTTTAGCAGATAAATGAACTCCAGCACACTTCACACTGTAAACAGTAACTTTGGCCTTACTCCAGTATCAGCTGAACAAATATTTCTAACACGGACAACTCCTCACTCTTTCTCAGCTGGACAGACCATGCACTTTTGTAACTCCTTGTCAGCTCTAATGTGGTCAGACAGGGTAAGGAAGCTCCCAGAAACAAATTCAAACACTGCATTTACCTTCTCAGCAGTCTCAGAACCAAAATGTGCCTTCCTTTCTAGGAGCAGCCCCAGAAAACACACTGTCTAAATTCGCCAAGTTCAGATCTGCAGCTCTTAAATCAGCAGGCTACAGACAGCTATAAGAGCTCGAAGAAGCAGACTGTATGGGTCATGTATACATACAATGCAGGCAGGCTCTGCAGAGGGATATTTACATGTGAGCATTTTAGAAAACAGCCTACTTAATGAAAACAGGAAGATTTTTTTACTGTTGTACCAAAGTAACTTGATGGAAAATCTAATATCCCAAACTGTCATGCTAAATAATTCAGAAGATGATGTTTAGTTAAAGAAGATTCTCTGTTGAAATGATATAAATATTCATCAAGAGAGATCAATTTGAGTCCTTTAGTTCAGGATGAAGTGCAGAAAATGGTTTGAACCGTATTGAAAATATCAATTTAAGGAACGTGTGTTTTCTTCACTTTAGGTTTCCTACTTAAAAAGGATCCTTAGATGAGAAAGTGCTGAAGCTGCTTTACTTGTAGTTTCCGAGCATAAAGAGGATTTTCACACTAACCATTTTGCTCTTGCCATCATGTATTTCAGGTCCCTGTCTTCACCACCACCACTCTGAAGGTCTGCTGTTACCATAGCTCTATGAAATGTCACTGTGTTAATTGTGGAGTTTTGGCAGTACTCAGGAAGAAAGCTTTTATCCCTATAAAAGATGCCTCAACACTTCAATAATCCCTCAAAGAGCTTGTAACAGTGAATTCAGAGACTGATTATAAATTGAAAGCAAACATTAAGACATTAAATGAAGGGAGCAGATAATTTGTTGATGCACAAGCTATCCATCGAACAAATCTTTGGAGGGAAATTACCTGGTGGTTAGCTGGTGTGAGAAGTCAGTGTGAAGCAGTCTACTCTCTCAGCAGTGGTTCCAAGAGGAAATACTGTACAGAAAGAACTGCAGAAACACATTACATTCAACTGGAGAAAAACAGAGCTGGAAAATGGTACGTGGCATTGAAGATACTCAGGTTTAGAAACTCTGCAATTTCCAGAGTTGTAAGCATGCTGTAATCTGACTTTGTGAATGCTTCTGTTAATGTAATCTCAAACAAGATTACACATTATTCCCATTCCCTTTTACATAGTCAAGTATTGTTAGCACATCACCTCTTAAGTCTCTAAATGACCCAATTTCTTTCACTCCTCTCATTTCCTAGAGCCCTGATTACAACTGTTGCACTCCACTGGCTTCTCTCCAGTTAACAGCGCTGGTCATGCTGGACAGGAAGGAAAGATAGGATGCAGAACTCCATTTTTCCCAATTCCAAAGCTAACAGCAGCCTGTAAAATTCAATTCATGCTGTCATACATGTTACAGACATGCTTCCATTTATGTTTTTATGTCAGTTATGTCTGGCCTTTGCTGTGCTATAACCTCTCACTTCTCCATAGAAAACAGAGGTGTTCTCCATCCAGCATTTGAGCAACTGGTCCTGCCTAAATCCATCTATAATGGATTTAATCTTATTTTTTTCAGTTTTCTACGACATGCTGTTGGCCATAAACATACAGCCCTATTACACGCCATGTTGCAGATGTAACAAATTTTTATCCATTTTTTTTCTAAGGGCACAGGACTGAAGTAATCACACTTTTCCCTTTCACTTCCATCACCTCCTGACATTGAACCACTCGACTAATTCCATCTAAATATGATGAAAGGTTTCAAAGATTGACTTTTAATAGCCTTATGAAAATCAGCAGGTGGTCACAGGAGAAGCCTGGCTTTCCCTTCTGCAAGGGAAATGCCTTTGGCGTGTGAGCACAAAAGTCATGTGTGATGTTTGTCCTTTCTGCTGGCTAATTGGGCCCTGAGCACCCCTGGGCCCAGTCAGGCAGAGCCTGGGCTCTACTTTGCTCTACTCAAAACAGGGGAGCAGGAAGCACAGCGAGGAGATGTGAAAGAGCTTAGATTACACAAGACAGGGGTAGGAGCTACAGTTACTGCAGCTGTGGGTACCTAAGGACTGAGGAGACGTAGATAGAGACAACCATGCTTTGTTAGTTCCACTGCTCAAGGAAGAACTTATCTTCAGAGCCTGGTATGTTGTCACTGGGATGCAGGTATCCCGGAGAGTGTCCTTCCCCTGACTGAACTGGACAAGGGCTTAGCATGAGCAAAACAAGTGTTTTCTGTGCCCATCTCTACAGCTTTAATAAGCATTGTTTTGCTTTGTTGTTGGGATCTTTTGGTCTTAACGAGTTACACTTCGATACCTACTGAAGCTCTAACATCAGTGCTAGCTGTAGATCCTCTTTCCCTTATGTGCCAAAGGAGGAGAAACACATTTTCTAAAAGTAAGTATCTTCCTGTGCATGAAGAACTCTTAACTCTTGTCACGTGTGAAAACAGATTGCTCCATCACTCTACACCTAGCATGAGCATGGAAAACATAGTTGTGTGCTTCTCTTGTGACCAAACACAATAAAGTTTAACTAGAAAAAAATATTGACCTGCACAAGGACAAGCTGAAGTATTTGAAAAAGCATTATAGAACAGCATGTACTTTGTCCATGCACTTTGCAAGCCTTTAAGCAAACATCCTCGTTCAGTTTTTTCTGCCTTTCAAAGTTGCAAAATAAAGTCTGTTTTGTTTAAAGCAGCAGGTAGAGGCATAGTCTTAGTCCAGGTATAAATACATAATCCTACAGGGGCTATTACACCACGCTGTTAACAGCACCCACAAGCAGGAAAAATAAAGAGCAGAGAGGGCAAGATCATTTTAAAGGAGTCTGGAATTGCTTATTTCTGTTACAGAATATTTGGTTTCTTTACGAAGCTCGACCCACAAATCGTGATCCTTTGTAGATTAAGAGTTTAAATATGTGCTTTGTAAAACGAATTGTGTAGGAGGCTGTGAAAGAAGCCTCTGTCCAGCAGGAAAGCAGAGTAACACTGACAGGAGAAGATGTGATCACCGAGGGAACACATTCAGCCACCTTGGGAAGGAAGTGAAGTTGCTCTGCTAACCTGGGACATCTGCACCACAGACTTTGTGGAAGCAAAGACAGCAGTAACTTTAGTACTTTAAAAATACTAGATATGAACCTACTTACTCTCTTGGAATTTCTAAGAGACAGTTTTCTCATTAAAGAAACAAAAAAAAACCAGTTTAAATTGAAGGGACCGAGTTCACTCTAGCCTTTTTCTTTCAACAAGATGAAATTTTCAATGCCCATATCATCAGTGTTAAGAAAACACCCTTTTACAAACAGAAGCAATCCAACCCTCCAGAGCAAAGCAATCAAATACGTAATTGCAATACATATTGCCTTCCCCAGGCAGGGTTAAGTAAAGCAGTGCAACGAGCAAGTGAACAGGGGGAAGTATCTTCAATCATTTTGTTTGCTGAGCACTGAATTCTGCAGGGTCTCAGAAAACTCAGAAGTTTAAAAAAAAATTGAAGATCCAAGTAAAGAAACGCAGTAAAACCATCAAGTGGTAAATTACAAACAGCCTTTTTCAGTCAGAAAAAGTGTTCTTTATCCACTAAGTATCGTACACAATACCATTCACAATTCTTTCTCTTAATATCTGCAGGGGTGGATCGGTGTAACGATGTTATCAAGTCAGCATTCTAAGACTTTTCTTAGTTTGTAAGTGGCAGTGAAGGAGGTAAACATTCCTAAAACTGAAAATTGGTAATTTGACCTGGTAGCTCCTATTAAAGAGGCACAACACTTACCCTACAAAGTCTGATAGATGCAACAAAGCCTGTAGTTTTAACCCACCACATTCTAATTCCCATCTGGGATTAACTACGGATAATATTAATTCCTATAGGGGAATAACATGGTAGCAATGTAACTGGGGACAACACAGAGGTCTTTTTCTTGGAAAAGGAATTCGGGGAAATCCTAACTGAGCACAGCATCCTTCCAAAGATTGATTCATCATGCAAGTACATCTTAAATACATGTAACAAGAAGCAGGCCTACATAAAATACTCGATTCAGTACTTTTCGAGACTCAACTAAAAACCTTAAACATATCACCCTCATTTGTGACCACTCCTATGTGCAGTGTTTTCACCTACAGGTTGCTGCTACAGAAGGCCATCATTTCAAATTCGAGAAGGTAAAGATGACTGGGAAGGTCAAATAATTGGTTTTCTGTTGCTCACCAAGCCAATACACAAACTCCTGTACGACCAGTGATGGTCCTGGGCTGAAAAGTTGCAAGACCACAGCTTCCCCTTCAGCTGCTGCATCTCAAGTTACTGCTGTGGATGGTAAACATGAATCAGTTCACCAAAGACAGAGCTACAGGGGCACTGAAAGGCTTCATGGCCATTGCCATCCCAGCACTACGCAAACGCTTCCTCTACGGGATCCATGCTAAACCCAGCATATTGAGATGGACACCAATGGAATGATACAGGACAAATGAATTTTTATGCAAATTTATTCATTAGCTTTAACAATAGTAATACATAAATCAAAATTATGTCCAGCATGAGGTTATATAATAAAATATGCTTGATATTGAAATAAGATCGATTCCTAGTGCGTACATTTTAAGGGCAGTTTCATCCAAATTGGACGCATTTTAAAAAAAGAAATAAATAAATACAAGGCCAAAAATGCTTACTTAATTGAAGTCCTGCTAAGCAAGGCTTCAGACTCCACATTGCTTCAAAGCACTGATCAGTACAGGTGTCTGTGTACATCTTAAGACTTCTACACACATGGGTTGTGCTCAAGCAGCATACATTTTTTTTACATATGACTCAGACCAATGCATACAAGAGTTCCAATTTCAACCTCCTTATTCTACTTAAAGGTAGCACCTACCTTTCTTCTTTTTTAGGATTGGCTTGCATTTCAGCACATATGAATCCCAGCAACGTTATGTGTACAAGATACAAAGGTCCAGTCCCCTCCCAATACTACTGTTTTAGCTGGAGATACAGACTGTACTATCTAGTGGAACGATGTATGAAACAAATTGCTACTCAACTCAAATAAGACTACGTTGCTCTTGGGGGATAAAAAAAAAAAAAACAAAAAAAATAAAGACTTTGGGATCAAATGGGAACAAGGTATGCTCCCAGCTCTCTGTTAAGACTTCAGGAGTACATCCTCTCCAGGGTATCTAATGGTTGGTGCTACAGCATGAAGCTTTAGGCACACTGAGTACTGTAGGCTAGTGACAGCTTACAAAAGGCTGAGTCTGCAGCTTTGTTTCCCTGATGGTCAGTGAGTCTAATGCACATGGTAGACTTCAAATGTTCAAAGAAGAGTATAAAGGCATTCACTGACATTTGGGCTACCTTTATGGATATTGAGTAATATGGAAATCTGGTCCCAATTTAATTAGATACACATGAGAAGGCGTATTTGGCAAATCAGAAGCATTTTATTTACTAGTGTATTTATCACGTACTGTATGTGATATCCTTTGGGCAGATTTATTCTACATATCTAGATGAGCTTGTTTCATTTGTCTTTTAACTACTGCTGGTGGCAAAATTCCCTTTTCCTTAAGAAGTTACACTCGGGAGCGAGTCAAATTTTAAAACTACTCTAATTTACATATTTTATTATATCAAAACAAACACCAAAAGCTTGGTCAAAGTATAAACGCTTATAAACTTAGTGAAAACATCCCTGAGAAACTTTCAGTAACATAGCAGTAATCATCAGTTTTGGTCCACTTAGAGGAGAATAAATCGTTACATCCAGTTATCGAACGCTAAGGGCTACAGGTACATTGGCTGTACATTGGATTCCCATTCATTTCCTTTCAATCCTCTTACAAAATATTGTATCTGAGACAAAAGCCACTAGAGGTTTTTAACATTGTTTAGTTTGATAGATAATGTAGTCATTACAAATTTCTAGACGAATGGCCTAGATTCAGCCCTGGTGTAACGCCTTTAATGTCAACGGAGTTCACACACGTTCCAGGGTTGAAGTCTGGCAACAAGATGACTGTACCTAAAATAAAGCCACCTTAAAAGTTACAGAGGACACTTTTCACGTGTTGCTGATGTATGTTTTTGCATACTGATTTTGCAAAGAAATATCTGACAAAGATTTAAGTTTAGTCATGCCCCATGAACGTTCACCAGGTTCAACTCTACTGAGAAAGCAAAGTGCGTAGAGTAGCTTCCACAAAGTGCACATATGGTTAAAGACTTGGGAAGTACTATGTTAGTACGTGCAGGGTGAAAAACAAAACAAAACCCAAAACCAAACAAAAAACAAACAAACAAAACAAAAAACCCAAACAAATTCAAAAAACCAAAACCAAACAAAAAAACCCCAAAACCAAACAAAAAACAAACAAAAACACACAAAACCCAAAAAAAACCCCAAAACACAAACAGAAAGACAAACAACAAATGCAATAACTTCTTGAAAATGAGAGGGGATGTACTATTCTTCATGGCTCTGAAGCTGCTTTAGAGGGCCACACCATTCAGCATTTCGTCGTTCTAAAATACTGCTAGAACAAACTAAGTTAAAATTCGTATACATGTAAAACAGATAAATGCAAGTAATCCACTTTTTGACTTCTTTTTCCTGGAATCCTAATAATTTTCCCATAAATCAAGCTTTAATAGGGCTTCCGAAACCAAAACCATTCAAGAATAAACTAAAGCTGCTTGTACTCTGAGGCAAAAAACTAAGTTAGCCCTGCTTTATCTTTCTGTACCAGTACTCCTGACCTTAGCACTTTCTGCTACAAACCAAAGCAGACTCATCATTAGCAATTAAAAAAGCCATGCTTTATAATGTTACACCAATAGCTTCTGCTAAAATGAGGCTATGTTTTACTTTATGAAGTGCAACAAAAGTGTAATACAATACCTTGTACCTAGTACTCATCTAAATTGTTAAGGAAACATGCAAAAAAATAAACACCAAACAAAAAACCCAAAAAACAAAGGTGTTTCTGTAGAGTTAAACCAAACCAGACAGAATCCAAAGAAGGTATTTTGGGAAAATATTGGAACTTAACTGTCCACTTCAGGACACCAAGAAAGATGTTTATACCAATTTGAAATGATAGGAGAGCAGAACCATTCATGGTAAGGAGGAAACACAAGCTAACCCCACAAAACCAAATACTGTGTAGCAAATTAATCTGAAGCAACTAAATATAACCTCCTTGTTTTGCTCAACAAGCACAAGAACTGTTCAGAATTCATGAACAAACCTAGTACGTATAATGACTATACATTATTACTGTGGGGGTCAGCAACAAAAATTCAACATTATTTTTGTAGTCAAATACTTCACGTGTGACTTGAGGGGATCCTTTGAAACAGCAGCTCTCAAGATCCAACTAGGCTGTCCTGTGCCAAGCATGAAACATTTTTATGGGGTCCCTGTAAGATGAATTTTAGCTCTCTTGGGACAGCTTCCTCCAATAGGTAAGTCATGCATTCAACTCTAGAGAAACACCTTAGAGCAGATCACAAAAGGCAGTAAATGTGTTTAACCATGATATTTGTGTAGAAGTTAGTAAAAAATGTGGATGCTTTCAGACAGTAGATGTATTACCAGGTGGTGAACCGTCAGGGGCTGCTTTGGGATCAGGAGTGCAACAAATAAAAAGTTGTTTTCCCAAGCTTTTTTGGGCAAATCTGAAGTACATCATGTGGCCCATTGCAACAAAAGACACAGAAATAAGCACCAGTAAGCCAAAAGCTTCAGGGTTTGGGGCCAAGATGACCATGATGAAGTGCAGCAAATCAAGAAGATAATTCATGGAGTTTTGGACACCGTTAATGATGCCTCTTTCAGATTCTACCACATTTTCTTGGAGCAACTGTGTGACAGTCAAATCAAAGGACCAAAGGCCTATGGAGAGAAAAAACAATTATCCATACAACTGAGCTTCTCATGTCAAGCCTTCATTACTGGCACAATTCAATGCATACTTCCAAACATTCACTTCTGCAAAATGCACGGGACAACCTAGCTTCTTGTCACACTAGAATGGAGTTCACACTGACAGTCAGAAAGAATTTACTTTCCCTTTACTACTATTTCCTGGAATAATACATGCAGTGTGCCACGTGAACTTCCCTGTCACACCTTGCTTCAATGTGTCTATCAAGTTAACGAAGTGATGCTCATCCATTCCTTATTTAAAATAGATATTTTACAGCTATTTACCATGTATTCATGCCAGCTACAATTGCTAAGTGTTTTGCAGACGTCTCAGCTGACACTAGCTTCTACTGGATCATAATAAACTAGCTGACACTACTCCATTATGATTCAGTTTTAAGAGTTTATCTTGCAAGCAAACTCAATACATGCGACCCAAGTATTTCATTCTACCAAAACTCAGTACAAGCTGCAGAAATTAAGAGTAGAGAAGTCCTACAGATGAGAATTACTCATTACATTTAGGTATTTGACTGCCTCTTCTGTTGACAGATACTAATGCTACACTAACCAGCAATTCCCCAAAAAAATTAAGCTGCCATCCAAATAAAAGTTTCTGTTCTAAACTCCTTTGCTGGTCACAAGTTTAAGGGTCAAACAATTAGGAAAAAAAGGATAGAATAGATTCATTTATTAAAAATCGCTAAGTCTGAAGGTTTTCATAGCAGATATGTTTAGTTCTGCTTCCTATTCACAAATGGTTTTCTTTGGTTGGGAAGAAAGATCCATTTAGAGATAAGCATTCCAAAAAACAAGTTGCATTCACCTCCAGATGTGGTAACTTATCTCCCATTAGTGACATATGATAGGTAAGAAATAAGTATTGTAGTCTCTGCATGGGCAATGCTACTGCAAGACTGTTTCATTTTTAGGTTAAGTGTAACAAATTAGCCTTAGATATAAGGTGTAACACTTCAACTGTAGCCTACAATTCTAACCTCAAATTTGTATTCAGTTGACAGTCTTTGTAATTTGTAGACTAGAAAGCAGTCAACAGAACAAGTTTTAACAGAGGCATAGTACTTACCAACTCTAGCAGCAATGACTCCTGCAAACAGGAGACTGACAGAGATTAAAGGCACAGGCTCAGGACTCATCTCTGGGTCGCTGTTAGCAGGAGTAGTAGACCCGTTTAACAAGTTGGGCATTCCAGTTGCCAAAACCATTTCAGGCTTTTCTTCTGGAGATGCTATAGTAGGTAACGGTTCGCTTTCAAACAGCCTGGCACTGATGTCAGCAAACGGGGAGACGGTCAGATCCAGAGGACTTCCAGGCATGAACACAGAGATGGCACATAAGACCAGACAAGCAAACTGAGCAACTCCAGAAATGAGGCCCGTGCGAACCAGGCCACATTTGCGACGGAGCCAAGTGAAAGCTACTGTTCCCATGATTCCAGTCACCGCCGAGGCACCCATCAGGAGGCTTAGCACAGAGCCACTCAAACCCTGAGTGTACGCGTAGCCTGTAGTAATACAATCAAAGCCCAGAACAGTCATATACAGAAAGGCGAGGCCCATGCCTGCGAGAAACACCGGCTGGTTGTAGTAGGCAACCCACCCATCACGGAAGGTGATGAAAGGTTCCACGATCCGGGCAGCGCAGCCCATCTCCTTCTCCTGTTGGGGCTCAAGGCCAGTTACGTCTCTCTCAACAATTAATTGCACTCCTTCAGCAGGTTTCATGTCACTCTCTGCAAACAGAAATGTAGCTATTAGACACACTCCTGCCGGGAACGTGCAGTATAAATTGCAAGACAATTGTTTGCAGCTAATGAGTTCACTACTGCAGAAGAGCATCAGTGAAATGCCACAATCAGCCTTCCTCTGATTACTTAAATGTTTTGAAGTGTCCTTAAATCCCACCTGTATAGTAAGAGAAAGTAAAGTTTATCCCTGTCAATTTAAATGTCTGCTTGTTTAATTAAACTGTGGTAACAGAAGGCACAGCCTGCTTCTTTTCAATAGACTTGTGACTGAAAGCTCCATTTCCATAAAGAAATTATTTGCTTAATGAATGTTAATATTAGTTGTCATTTTAACAGCTTTATATGTTCAAAAGCAGCTACCACAGAAAGGAGAGAAGAAACTTATCTGTCAGTATTTCATGTCACAGCAGAAGAACCAAGGCAGAGATACTTGCTGAAGCTCAACAAAGCCAAAAGCTTTTGAAACTTGACTTAAACCCAAAATCTTGGGCCCCGCTTTTCTACAAATCCATTTTCACTCCACTATAGGTGAAAGGCTCTTCCACTGGCCACAAACAAAAACCCCCAAACCCCACAGCAGTATTTAGGTTAGTAATGTGGATAGAAATTACACAAATGCTCAGAAGCCTGAGCAGTGTCTTCACGCTGTCAAGTTTGAGACCAACTCCACATCCAGCAAGGGAGACACATGAAGTATTTCTGCAGCTTTTAAAAATGGAAGTCTTCTAACAGAGTCCTGCAATAGCCAAGATTAAGAGGTGTTTTCTACATATTGACATTTGCTAAATGCTTCAGTCTTCATCATTTAAGAGACAGTTTCAAAGCTATAGAGCCTTCTATGCTCTTTTTATCTTGCTCCCCAGGCTACCACCAGCCTAGTCCAATAGCTTTACTGGACCAGTTATTGCCACAAGCAATTTGCTGGCTGAGACTTTATAAACAAGAAAGAACAGCCTGCTAGGCAGCTTTGAAAGAAAAAACAGGAATTCTTTATAATCTTCCTTTTCAGAAAAACCCAAATGAATAACATAAACCAACCCCAAATCAAAACACAACATACTGTAGCTGGGAGCCCACAGCACAAGCTTTCAGCAGCACTCACATACTGCTACCACAAAAATAGGAAACCCCTTAAATTTAGTATTCCAGTAGCTGACGTTTCAAGTACTTCAAAACAAAAAGTCTGCTTCTGAAACAATTTTCATTTCTGATATTAACACTTTGTAAAGTTAAAGTGTTAATATCAATTTTAAGGTTTCTTATAGTCTTAGCTATCTGCACTGCAAACCCCAGTTGTTCAGCTTGGCCAAGGAAGCAAAGTAGAAGCTCAAAGTAGACACACACACTCATCATTTCCTGCAGCATGTGGAACACACTGAAACATGCCAGGCTAGAATTATTACCACCTATTGTACAACCTCCTGAAAGTCTGTTAGTACTATGCATAAGTACAGATAAACTGGCAAGAAGCAGGCTGTTTTGCTTGTGGACACTACAGAGCAAAGGACTTTGTGAGCCTTTTAGCTGAGGTATGGATGGATAGGAGCATTCCTCACCATCAGCCCTAAATAACAGGGCAGACTTACTCTGAAAGATTTAAGAGGAGAGAATTCATTCTTTGACTGCATTTTATGGGATTCCTCAGATAGCTACACAAAGTATTGTTACTTCGATCAAAATCTGGTATCTGTATGCAAAACATGAAACCTCCAAGCTATGACTAGAAAGCTATGTAGTCTCAAAGCAGTGTCTGCAGAAGATAAGTCAACACTTCAGTTGGAATGATACAGTGAATATACTGTGAATTTGAACAGTTACTTTGAGGTTTTCAATACCTTTCTTTACATTCAGCTGTTTCAGTTCCGATTCGTCAACTTTTGCAGATTTGAGAGCCAGAGTAGGGGTTTTCTGATAAACTTTCCAGAGCAGAAGATATTCCACACACATTGACATCAGGTTCCAGCCAGAAATAAATCCACAGCCAATCATTGGGGAGCCGTATGTCATTATCTGACCAACTGCCATTGGGGCCAAGATATTGGTCAACTGGTCGATTCTTCTTATTGTGGCATTCATATCTGTTAGAAATTATTTCATGATATCAAGTAATTGCTGAACACTTACAGTGAAATATTCACTAACATAACTGAGGATTGCACAAGTATATATATATCAAGTTAAGAAGTCTTGCTCCAGGAGTTAGACTGCTGATTAGAGGCTCCCTTTAAAGAATTCCCATGTTTAAGTTACTGTGATCAACCAAGGTGTTTAGAAGTCAAATCCCTACTCCTGCCAGTTTTGTCTGCATGAGGTCTCCTGGGTTTAGCATGCTGGGTTTACAGTGGAAGTGGACTCTTGCAGGGAAAACTGTTGAGTCATGAGATCACACTACCTTTATATTCTAGTGACATCATGGGCTCCTAAGCCTATCTCTGTAACATTCAAAATTAACATGCACAACTCCAGACATTCATATGAATCTCATATGATAGAATTTTTTCCTGTAAAGATAATTTAAGCAACTATTATCTCCTAATATTAGACCACGTATTTCTTGATCTCCTCCATTTACTTCTAAACTCATAACCACAGTACCCACCATGATAGCAGCAGACCTTTGAAATGGTTTTAAGTTTCCTTATTGAGTCACACTGGTTGATGGCAGCTGACATTCTCAGAACTTTGTGAGCAAAGTCCTCACTCCTTTCTGTTACATGCTTTGATGTTTATGGTCAAAAAAACCAGCCCATTCTTAGCATGAATGCATCTTCCATTTACTGGTAGGGGATGTCTCACCCTCCCCAACCTTACCCACTTTACTGTCATTACACCCTCTGTGCTCCTGTAAGTTTCCAATTAATGGTGCCATTGTTCTACCCTAAAAGTTGGTAGATGTTCAGTAGTTTTGGACATCAGGGCTTCAGGCTGCTGAGAAGTACATCTCAAACCCATTTCAGAGTGCTATTATAAAATCAGAACTTTTGAAGGGCAAGTGAAGCTGTACACCAATATGAGGCTGCTTTTCTGAATCTCTAGAGAATTACTCCTTGCCAGTCACAGAACTGTTTAGGTTATTCTATTTAAAATTCAAAGTCAATTCAATGTTAACCATTTGACTGATGGTTAACTAAGATGAGTAAGTTAAGATACTCATATAATATTTTGCTTCAGAAATCTCAAGAACTAAGCTTTGTTGTTTGAGTTGAGGAAGGCTAATATTTCTACTCAAGAAAGATACGAAGTAAGAATGAGTGGAAAAAATTCATCAAGGACAATGAAGAAAGCCAAGGCAATTTTTTATTCCCCTATTCCCTAACTTACTTAAACTAAGACTCCTCTTTGAGGAAAGGTAACAGTGCAGAGATGGACAACAGCATTTGCTGCAAAGTGAATACTGGTATTTAACACAAGGCACTTCAGTAGTCTCCAACTTACATTATGATTAAAAAGTGTAACAATCCTCTTCAGCCTGAGAGTGAGCCTTTAGATAGATCTGTTGAACCAATGTGCTTAGTTCAGTGTGATTTTTTGGTTTTAAATTAAGTTGCATTAGAATTTAGAGTAACCTCTTGCCTGATTTTTCGTTACACATTAGAAGCGGTCATACGATTCTGCCTGAGATCATGAAGTAGCACTGAGGCAGGATTGCCTGCCATGCAGCAGTTCTCTGTAGGTGTGGTCTGTTCCTTATCTTTTGTAGTAAGTAGTACAGAGACTGGGGAGACGACTTGCTGAATAAGGTCAGACACCAGAAGAAAGGTTAATGAGAACCATTAGAACTTCAAGGCTTTTACAGACAGATGATGTTTTTATCCTTGTGATTCACACAAAGGTAACCTATACTGCTGCTCTACAAAAGGCATGACCTAGAACAGCACTACAAGGTCAAAAGGGAAGACTATGGTGGAAAATTCGTATACTTGGAAACAAAAGCAATATACTTTTAATGCCCCTAACAACTAGCCTTTCCTGAATAAGACAGGGAAATAAGATTCCTTCATTGGAGACAAACATCTGCAATGTAAGATCCAAATTCCTTAAAAGGACTCTGGCATGTAAACTGAGCTTTATGGGCAGTTTAAGCAGCTTCATACAAAACTAGAGTCCAGAAGCTGAAATGCTGTCTAGGCCTGGATGTAGCTGAACTCTACATGTGTCAGACTAAAAACTTTAGTCCCAGAGGTATTTTTGTGAGCTATAAATGTCTTGGCAACATCAAGTTGCTCTGTGCCTTGTTTGCACCTCGGTATTAGTTCCTCTATCTGGGAATGCTTACCTCCTCTTAGTGTTGACTCAGAGCCCGAGTTCATAGCAAAAAAAAACCAAACAAAAAACAAACAACAACAAAAAACCCCAAACAAAATCAAAGAGTTGCTTCTCACACTGCATGTTACCAAAGCAGCAGCATAGCCAAAGATCATACATCCCTCAGTGTGAGCAGCCCTGTGGCTAGGAGTACCCCCCAGAAAAGGAGAGTCAGGTTCAGTGTCCTTGGGGAGGATGCCAAACAATCCCTCAGATCCAAGCAGTGTTGAGACTATCAAGCTGCAGTAGAATTTGAATGGGGAACTCATTCTCTCTCCTAATAATGCCATGCCACTATGCAAGGAGGGAAAAAAAGAAGGAAAAATATTCACTAGACAAAAAAGATTGTCATCTAATACCAAAGGTATCAAATGTCAAAGGTACAGAGCTTTCGGTTCCAACTGAAGAGAAGCGTTCACAGCTCTGATTTAGACATCCAAAGATAAGTGCAAGACTTCAAATATATCTGCATGCACAGCATTTCCTACTGGCAATTTCCTGATCCACCCACTTTACTGTTTTGGACTTCATTCTCATGTACCTCTTTCTTTGATCCCTATGTGAGGAGCCCAGTTACACAACAGTTTTCTGTTTCATTCCAGGGACCTAAAAATAAAGTGTTGCAACACTTGGCTTAGAGTGTCTGGAAGTTAAATAGCTTTTCTATTAAACACTGGTTATTTGTGTGGTGTATGTTTTGGGGTTTTTTTGTTTGTTGTTTTTTTGTTGTTGTTCAGCAAGAATAAAGTTCTCCTGACAAAGGTGTGATAGGACTGAAAGGACAAAGCAAGTTTAGGGATGCCTAACTGAATGGTAATTGCAGCAGTAATTGCTAATCTCTTAAGTGTAGTCGAGAGCAGGGAAAAGGAAAACAAAGGCTGCCCTTTTTACCTGCTGTTTTCTCATAATATCTGCAACTCAAAGATGTGGTGATCTGTCTAAAAGTCTAGTTTAAAACTCAAGCTTGGAAAGCAAGACATTTAAGGTATTAAAAAGGCAACATATTTCACCTGCCAGTTTGCTTCTGTCTTCCCCTGCAACCACAACAATCCAGTCCCTCTGAATTGTAATCGCTGTAGCGGTGCTGGCCAAATTGGCAATATTTGCTATCGTGATAACCAGGATATAGCACATCGTCTAGAGAAACAGAGGACAGAGTTACAATGGGAGAAGGTTGATGAAGGAAGATCTCCACTACCACCCTGTACGACCACAAAAGAAACTTTCACATTTGAACCTATACAATATAGTATCATTCTTCAGACAAAATAATAAAAGGAAACAATCACCTCTGTTCACCCAACTAGCTCAAAATTTCATTTGCCAGTTTTTTAACCCCCAGGAATGTCTAAACAGACGAGTAAGAGGGCCCCAAAATGTTTCTTAAATTAATTCCTTAAACAAGTTCAAGCACTCACAAGAAGCCATCCATGGTATAAGGTCAAAAGCTGTGCCTTAAACAAGAAGATTATCATCAGGATAATACCACACAGGATGACAGATGCATTCTGTACAACCAAGGATGTCTGGGCCACTGTTTTAAATCAAAACAGAGAGCAACAGTTATGAACATAAGAATGACCAAACTGTAAGCTTAAAAAGATGATAATGAGGGAACATGCACAGATTCTTTGAAGTATTTTTATCTTCCTATTCTCCCCCCAAAACATAAGTGGCAAAACTATACTTCATATTAGACCTTGAATTTTCCATTGTCTTAGAGAAACAAATTGTCTGATGGTAAGAGCTATGAAGTTGCAATTCATAGCTCTTAACAATTCACAGTCCAAGCAGGCCATTTCTCAATCAAACCCCAAACTGCACGTGCTTAAATGCTGGTACTATTTTTAAAGGGGTAAAACCAAGACTTAGCTTGAGCCTCTAAAATTCATTTTCAGTATACCATGGAGTGAAACTGTTTTGTAAACTCTTGGAAAGGAAAAATATGTACGAAGAACTTGATGGCACGTTATTTATAGTACAGACTAAAGCACACATACTGAAAAAAAGATGTAATGCAAATGTAGTGCATGTTTACACTGCAGGAGATGTTTGTATCTAGAAGACAAAAAAAATGTGAGTGTGTTAGTACTAGACTGTAAAAGAACTTGGTCTGTACTTCTTTTCTAGCTGCACAGTTCCATGTATTGTACAGGTTTATCCAGAGTAGTGGACATATGATGTACAACTGCTTTCCTCCTGTCATTGGCACCATCTTGGTGTAATTATTACCACTGAAATATTACCCTTCTTAAAAAAACCACATGAGAAAGCCCCGTTCTCACATCTGACTTGAGGAGTTAACTCTATCAACTTTATCTTTTTACATTAATTTTACCCATCCTTAACAAACAACCCGCTCTAGGCAGCTAACCTTTGAGCCTGGAGTTCTTGTCCACCCAGTCTCCAATAATGGCTCCCAGGAGAAGAACTGATCCTGCCACAACCAGTCCATACACTGCAGTCAGGAGTAAGCTGTTTCCATAAAGTTCAACCAGGAACACAGACACAGCAAAATGCCACATGCGATCTCCCTTGAAGAGTAACAGAGCACATACACAACATTACTATTTGTACTTCACAAGTTAACAATTTTACTAAAGCCCTGACAAAAGCCTGTATCAAATTAAGGTTTTTTACATGCAGAGGAAGTGAGGGGGTGTGGGGTGTGTGTGTGAGGGGGTGTTTTTTGGTGTTGGGTAGGTTTGGGCATTTTTTTTTGGTGTGTTGCTTTATCCCAGTATCACTAAACTCATCTATCCTAATCAAATGCAACATTAAAGCCCGTATCAAAAATCCCAGCTATTTTCTCTTATAGTATTACAGGACAGAGCCCCTTACCAGCCACATCCAACAAGCCTCAGAAAGCATACACAGATTTTCCAGCACAAATCAAATACTAGCAACAGTTTATTGATTACCAATACTATTTAAATAACTTTTCAAGGTGGTGTTTGCTCTTAGATGAACAAAGCTTAAATGCTGCTTGAAAACACAAGAGTCAGTCACGCCAAATCAAGTAACACAACTCAGGATAGATATGGGTAAATAAAGGAGTTGGCCTAAATATTAACTGAAGTTTCTGAAATCAATGGACTTAAGCTCCTTCATCATGTTAAGCACTGTCATATTACTAAGAGGTAGAATACTGGAGCTTGTTTAACCTATTGCAGACCTTGTTGCTAGTTCTACCTATTTAGCCTACTGCTAATAATAGAAAATTTTCACATTCTGATTCCATTTAGTGCAGATGAAAAAAAAAAACCCCAACAAAAACCAACCAGAAACCCAAAATGCTAAATATGTCCAAGTAAAGTAGTTTTCATACTATTCAAAATAATTTTTCTCTTTGTTACCAAAAAGACCTGTGGCTTGTTAATGAATAGATGGAGGGTTTTTTTACATTGTCACATGATGGGAGTCACAGCTCACTTTACTTTTAAACATACTGCAAAAAAAAAAATGCACTACAAAAACCACTATGTAATCAATAGCAAAGCAGAGGAACAGAAATCATTCACACTACTCTAGGGCATACAGTTTGTTTAATAAGGATCCCTAATGTTAGTCTCATAAACCAAACATGAAGCTGTTTTCTTCTGCTGCCTTATCTTAAATAAGCATTGCCATGCAATACAGCAAATAGTACAAATTTCTGAGGACCTCAAATATTCTGAAGGGCTGGGGGAGGTGTCACAGAAAAGCACTTTTAAAAAGCAAAGAGCCTGACAAATCCAAGATATCCTATAACTCAGCGATCAAGAGATACGTAAAAAGCATACTAATTGGAGGGTTAAAATAACTGCAGAAAGTTAGATTAGAATCTTCAATGTATCACAGATGCACAAAAAGAATTTTACTCTTCATGTTATTGAAGTTCTCTGAAGGAAGTTTCAGCAACATTGCAATGTGTAAACATTCATATTTGTTTTCTTAACCATGGAGAAAAAAAATGACATCCCAATCATGCGGGAAGAAAAATTTCACCCATTCCAAGGCAAAAACAGTTCATATTTTTTGTGTTTTACAACTAAAACCAACAAGAAAAAAGCAAATACAGGCAATGACCATCTTAGATGTGCCCTCTTGTATGTAGTAAACCAGTTTTCACTCTCCGCAAACATTTACAGTCTTCTGTAAAAATATATTCCATGATTAGTAGGAGTATATAAAAAGCATTCCAACAATGCAAACACAAGGATACAATTTCCCACATCTGGCACTCACCTCAGGTCATATTAAGCTTAAGTATCTACTGAATTTCACTTGCAATACATGCAGGTGGATTAACTATGTTTTGATTAGCCCAGGTAACTGTTTGTTAAGCTAGAAAAATAAGCCAAAAACAGTACTTTCACAAATAAAGTTTGCTAACAGAAGTTTGGGTGTTTGCTTTTTTTCTTTATTCAGAGATCGTTTCAGTCACTGACTTAGGACAAGACGAAAAAGTCATTTTAGAATAAACCCCAAAATCTAAGTATGAGAAAGTCAGACTGTCAAAGTGAAAAAACTGATCTCACCTGAAACTCACTGGAAGATTCCTTTGACTCAGTGAGATCAGGATTTTGCTATACAATTCATTTAAGGAATTTGTGAACTCTGTTCAACCTTATCCAACACATTTACCCAGAACATTTTGATCAAGCTGATCCACACAGATAATTTTTGCAGTAACTAAAATCATTTCCATCTGGAAGCATGAGTTTCTTTAAAGAATTGAAAGCCATAAAGAGCAAGCAAAGAATAATTTCACAGAAGAGCAGTATTAGTGAGTTACAGAGGTTTGAAGCAGGTATTTCAAGCCAAGATCTACTGAAATTTAAATATTGCCTTCAGAACTGGGCAGAGCCTTGATTATATACACTCAATCACACTATAAAATGTCTCAAAACATGGGTATTTCGACTCTTTTGAATAAATACCTACAGCTCTTTAGCCTCACCATCCTTTTAAAGACGGTTCTTACTCTTCTGTCATCATAGTTATCCTTATAGTCATCTGGGGTTGAAGGAGCATAATTCCATCTCAGAACTGAAGCCAAGTTAAGCAGTAGCCAGACTACACCTACTGATAGGCCTCCCGAGGTCCCCGTGGCACAGATAACGCTAGCAAACTGCAACTGACCTCCTCAGGGCTGCCACCAACGAGGTGAACCCAGTTTCAGTCTCTTCTTTCTTTACTGCCTAGCGATAGACAGCAATGAATTAAAAGCATAAATGTACCCACGTAAAGTCTGAGGATCTGGCCCAGCAGTGCAGTCCGGCCTAAGATCGCCGAGGGCAAGCACACCTTGAAATGAGCAAGAGCCTAAGCCAGCCTAGACTTTGCTCAAAGCTGAGCATTCCTGGAGATGTGACATGTTTAATCATTTACAGCTTCCCTCTATATTTAGGAATGGCTTAGTAACAAAGAAACGAAACTAGCTCTCCCAACTTCATCAAACCCCCATTTCTATCGGGTTTTGCGTTGTGGACATAGCCATGTTAGAGCAAAGATGAACTATTGCTTAGAGTTCTGAAGATCAAGGTGGTTGTTTATTGTTCCTGTTAGCAAGAGCATCCAGACTAGAGGAACAGTAAAGATTAGGAGATAGGCAAGGTGCAGTCCCGTGCCTCTGTCAAAATACATTGTATTTATGTTGTTTCAGCAGGCTTGGCTTCGAGGCAAGGTTTTCAGCACTAAAGAAAACTCTGCTTTGTCACCTTTATCCGGGTACTTTAAGAGCAGCCCCAATGCTGAGGCTCATAAGCACTCGTCAAAGAGGAATACGGAACAGCCAGTTAGGCACTGTGTGGGCACTACTGACGAAAACTGTTGCAGGTAACAGCCCTGGGCTCTGAAAGGCAGTGAGCCGAACAGAAGTGTCACCACCCAGCTCCGTCACTAACACTAAGAATTGCTAACCTACTGCAACAGAAACAGCAATATGACCTCGCAGGCAAGTGAAAGAAAAGCTGCCAGGGTTAGGTGTGCAATGTTGTAACTGTGTATCAGTTCAATACAGCAGTCCAAATCCAAGACCCAAAAAGAAATAGTAGAGAGGAAAATTTCCACTTCTTTTTGAATCAAGTCATTGAATAGAGACTTAAGATTGTATTATGAGATCCATACGTTCGTACCTTTATTCTATGGCATAGAACTGGACTATCTATTTTCAGTGCATATTTTAAGATTTTTTAGTAGCCTTCCAGAGATGAAAAACTACACCAATGAAAACTGAATCTACTGCAACGCATCATGTAAAGATTGTGAAGACTTTTAATGGCGAGGTGTTGTAAACAGACCCCTGTCTTTGCAGTAGTGCCTTATTTTGTCAAGAGCTTTTTGGGAAGGTACCAATAACGTTCAGGTAAGCCAAAGCTAGAGCATTAAAACTCCTACTTCTAGCCGGCCAATATTTTACTTACCCAAGTGGACAGTGCATGCCCGAGATAAAGAAGACACTTTGCAGAGGTAAAATAGGCAACCACAGATCCTAAACGAGAAAGAAGAAACAAACGCTAAAGCGGATTTCGGGCACCTCGGTACACACCGGGTACTATCGGCAGCCGCAGAGGAGCCCGACGCGGCTTTCACCGAGCGGCCGCCACCCGGGACGCGCCGCGTTCTGGGACAGCGGCTACAGCGCCGGAGCCCCCCAAGCCGCGGGCCCCCGCCCCGGTCACCCGCGCCCGCCGAGCGAGAGGCGCCCCGGCCGCTGCCACCGCCGCCGCCCCGCACTGACCGCAGCGCCTTCGCTCGCCCGCCGGCTCCGCGCCCCGCGCCATGCTGGCCCGCTCAGCCGCAGCCCGGTGCCGAGAGGAGACGGGGGGACGCGCGGCTTCGCTCCGTGTTGCCTTCCCCGACTTAGCCAGCACTGTAGCTGAAGTCGGAAAGCCTTGGCCTTATGCGGAGCGGGCGGCCGAGGAACGCTCCAGCCGCGAAAGGGGGGGGGGGGGGGGCCGGGGGGCGCGCGGGCCCCGGGGGGCCCCTGGGGGCCGCGGCAGCCCTCCCCCGGGCGGCCCGTCCCCCCCCCACCGTTTTAGGGAGGGGGGGGCGCCC
>WTSP01008701.1:0-19699 GCA_025331215.1 Actenoides lindsayi
CACGAGGGGCGGGGCGGGGCGGGGCCGGTCCCGGCAGTTCCGGGCTCGCTACGCGCGCGGCGGCAGCGCCGGTGTCCGGGAGCGGGGCCGGGGCCGGGAGCGATGCAGCCGCCGCCGCGCAAGGTGAGTGCGGGACTTGGTGGGGAGGGCACCGGGCCGGGTCCCAACAGCGGGCCGAGCGATCGGGACGAGGGCAGTGAGTCCGGGTCTCCCATCGGTGCCGGCGGACCGGCGCTGGGTCCTGCAGCGGGGATCGGGAGTCGCCCTCGGCGGATCCTCCCCGGGGCTGGGGAAGCGGGGCTGAGGCTGGACGGTGGCTGCCCGCAGCCGGGAAGAGGGGGCAGGGGGGGTCCGGTACCGGGGTGGGCCAACGCACGCCCCCCCGGTATCCCAGCCCGGCTGGGTCACCGCGGTTTCCCGGGCTCTGACCGGGGCCGTTCTGCAGGTTAAGCTCACCCAGGAGGTGCGCGTCCACCTCCTCGAGCAGCTCTCGGACCTGCAGGGCAAGCAGCAGCGGGACGCCGAGCTGCTGGAGGACATCAGGTAGGGTCCCCACGCGTGTCCGTGTCCGTGCCCCCCCCACCAGGCTGAGACCAGCCAGCTCACCCCACACATGGGGCAGGAGCCAGCATGCCAGACACGGCTCACCTTGAACCTGCCGCCTCGAGGTCATGGGCTCCATCACCTGCTGGGGTGGCCAGACTGGGGACATCCCGGTGCGGGGTGGTGGCAAGGAGGTGATGATGGCAAGCGGGTGAAGATGGCAGGGAGGTGATGATGGCGAGGGTGACCTATCCCCCCTGTTCTCACGTGGGTCCTTGCCTGCCCCGCGTGCCCTCTCCCCACAGGTCCTACAGCAAGCAGAGAGCTGCCATCGACAGGGAGTATGGGCAGGTAAGGAGGTGTCACCGGTTTTGGTCCCCACGGTTCAGGGGAGCGTGAGCACAGAGCCCCATCCTTCCCACACAGGGTGTTCGGGGGCAAGGCACAGCCTCACACAGGCCGTGGGCAACGTCAGAGATTATCCAAGCAAACGGGGCTTGGCTGCTCTGTGCTGGCAGTGGAGGCCCATGGCAGATGGGCTCAGCATTTTCCCTGCCTTGGGGGGTGGGAAGCAGCCACGTACAGCACCCACTGGGGCGTTTTACTGAGCACAGCATGGCCTGAATCTCAGGTGTTTTGAGGGAAAATCTTGTTGTGGGGAAGGAAACTGCTGGGCTCTGCTGTCTGCTGGGTCATCGCAGGGCTCTGCTCTTAAATGTCAGCCTGGTTATGCTCCGTGAGGCATCCCTGCAGCATCCCTTGGGGACATCCCTGCAGCAGAGTTGCATCCCTGCTTCCTGCTGCTGGGCACCATGTTACCCAGCTCCCTCTTCCTCCTGCCAGGTTGGGGGGGGACTGTCCCCCCAGGGTTGGGGTCTCACTGTGCTTGGCTTTGCTGGGGGCTCTTCTCCTTTGCCTCTGCTGCTGGTGTCCACTTGCTGGTGTCCCCTTGCCAGTCCTCTCTCCCAAAAGCCACACTGGAGAGGGTCCTCTCATGGTGGTGGCTGCTCCCCAGAAAGGTTTCCCTGTGTGAAGCATGATGGGGACCCTGCTGACGCTGGGCCACTGGGGAGAGTGTCACTCCCCTGCTCTGGGGACTCCTATGAGGTGGGCAGCTGGTGTGGCAGAGAGCCCAGTTTTGGCCCCAGAGCAGGATGGTGGGCTGCTGGGGTACCCAGCCTGATGACGGGTGTGTCCACAGGCGCTGCAGAGGCTGGCGAGCCAGTTTGTGAAGAGAGACTGGCAGCGGGGCCGCAGCGAGGCCGGTGACTCAAGGTGGGCTGGGGACAGGGACGAGGACAGGGATGAGAGGCTGGCTGCACCCATTTGGGGCCCTCCCAGTTGGGAGATGCCCAATTCCAACCAGGATTTGGGTGTCCCGGAGATGCAGCCCTGGGTTGGATCTCCCCAAGGATGTGTGGTACCTGACTCGGAGTGAGCTGGGGGTGCTGGGTATCTTGCTGGCATCCCCGAAAGCCAGCTGGGGGTGATGAGATGGGTACCCTGCCCTGTTTTAACCCACACAGAAGCACGGTCACTGTCTGGAAGGGCGTCATAGAGGGGACCGCGCACGCTGGGCAGGTCCGTGTCACCGCCTCGGAGAGCTACCGTGCCCTCGCCGTGGAGGCCGCCCGGACTGCCCGCCTCTCTAAGGAGAGGATGCTCAAGAAGGTACCGAGGCAAGGACACGTCCCCTGTGCCTGGGCAGTGGGGACAGCTGGTCCCCCCCACCCCTGGCTGACGCTCCCTGCAGGGCATCGAGCGGCTACAGAAGGCGCAGGCGGAGCTGCTGGAGACGGTGAAGGAGCTGGACAAGGCGAAGAAACAGTTCACCCACCTCCAGCGCAGCAGCGAGGTGGCCAAGGACAAGGCGGCCGACGTGGAGGCTCGGTGAGCAGAGGGGACTGCAAGGGCTGGGGGGGCTGCTGTGGTCGTGGGGTGGTCTCACATCACCTCAAATCCTCCCCAGGCTCCGGAAGAGCGACCGGAGGATATTTCACACCAAGGCCAGCCTGCAAAAACTTAGTGCCAAGGTCAGAGGTGCAGGAGGGGTGATGGGGTCCTCAAGCAGAGGGATGTCGGGGGGACTTGGGGGGGTAGTGGCCCCCACCCCCTCCCCAAGCCCCACTCTCCCCATCACTGCAGTTCTCGGCGCGGTTGGCTGAGCACTCGAGGCAGCTCGTAGGGGTGCAGAATGAGTACGGCTTCGCCTTGGCCTCTGCCACTGCCCACCTGGAGCATTACCAGCGGGTGGAGCTGCCCGCAGCCATGCAGGTAGGACACCCCCCCTGACCTCCCCACGTCCCCTCCCCAGAGTCCCACAGGAAGCCTCTCCCCAGTGCCACTGTGAGCGGGTGCAGCAGGAAGGGTCCCATCCATGCTGGCTTCCCTGGGGGTGTCTGGGATGCTCTGGGTGGGGGGATGTGGGTGATGGCAGAGGTTGGGGGAGGGAGGTTTCCCACCCACTTTCCTCCAGGCACTGGACGGTGACCTCTACGAGCGGCTGCGGGAGCACTTGTTGGTGGCCAGCCGGACAGAGGTGGAGACCTGCCGGGCCACGCGGGACTGGTTCCAGGGCATTGCAGATGCCTCTGCACGGGTAACGGGCACCCATCCCAGCACTGGAGGCGGGGAGAGGGGCAGGAGGGGATGGGCGAACCCCTCAACTCCACACCGCTCCCCTGCCCACAGGTATGCCGGGAGCAGGACCTCCTCCTTTTCCTGCAGGACCACCCTGCCTTTGCCCTCACCCCCCAGCAGCACTTGCAGCTCGCTGGGGTGGAGGAGGTAGGTGAGGTGGGATGTTAAGGCTGGGGCGGGGTGGGGTCTACCCGGCCAACCCCTTCTCAGCCACCGTGTCCTCACCCAGGCATGTCTGTTGCCACCTGGGGATGACAGTGCCAGCCTGGAGAAGGAGACCCGGCGCTGGGCCACGCGGGTTGTCCGTGACTGCAAAAACAAGGCTCACAGCGAGGAGGTGGGTGCTCTCCTGCCCCACCTGGGAGGTTCTCAAGGAGGGACTTTCCCTGCCCCCTCGCCACCTCCCGTGACCCCACTGACCCGTGGGTGCCCACTCAGGTGCTGCAGCGGCTGGAGGCCAGGAGGCAGCAGGTCCCCGAGGTGGAGGCGGCTGCCCTGGAGCGGCGGATGGAAGAAGCGAGGGAAAACATCCGGAAGGCAGAGGTGGGTCCTCCAGGCAGGAAGCTTGGGGTGGCTTTGAGACCTGTCACCCCCAGGGTGGTGGGTGACAGGGATGGGGAGATGTAGTGGCTGGGGATGAGGCGCTGGGGATGCTCTGCCACCGTGGCAACGACACTGGGGAGTGGGCTCAACGGGGCATGCTGGGCTGTCCCCTCACCACATAAGTGTCCTCTTAGACGTTGACAACATTCATGTCCCATCCCCCCCAGGTCAGCCGGGTGAAGGCGGAGGCTCGGCTGGCGCTGCTGAGGGCAGCGGGGCTGGATGTGGATGCTTGGCTGGCAGGGGCCATGGTGGGGGCAGGGGAAGAGGCACCCACAGGGCTGGATCCGGCCGAGTTCGATGACTACGAGGACAGCGATGAGCCGGATGAGGACGATGAGCCCAGCCCTGCCACCCGCACCTACCCCTACACCTGCCGGGTGATCTTTGGGTACCAGGTATGGCCACGGCTGCCTGCCCCTCACCCTGCCCTTCACCTGGGGCTGGCACTTCCCTGCCATCCCCCAGCCTCCCTGTAACTGCGTCCTCTGTCCCCTGCAGGGCAGCCAGGCAGATGAGCTGTCTATCACCCAGGGTGAGGAGTTGGAGGTCATCGAGGATGGTGATGCAGAGGAGTGGGTGAAGGTGGGAGCAGGCTGAGGTACCCCCCTCACCCCGTGCTTGGGGAGTGGGACACATTTCAGAGGTCCCCAGAGATGTTCCTGCCCCAGGGGCCAGGACAATCATACGTTTTCTGACCCTTCAGGCTCGGAACAAGGCGGGCCAGGTCGGCTACGTCCCTGAGAAGTACCTGCTGTCCCTGGGTGGTGAGCTGGGGGCTGGGGTTGGCCCCCCAGGCCCCTCTGCCCTGCACCGTCAGCTCTCCAGCATCATGGCCGCGGAGCTGGTGCTGGAGCCTGGAGGTGGGTGCCAGGGTGTCCCCTTCCTGGGGAGGGGGACAGATGCATGGGGCTGATGCCCAGGAGGATGCTGAGCCCCCCTCCACCCCCTCCTCCCCACAGCCTGGCTGGTGCGAGCCCTGTATGACTATGAGGGGCAGAGCCCTGAGGAGCTGAGCTTCCCCGAGGGGGCCATCATCCGGGTGCTGCCCCGTGCCCCTGGCGAGGTGGATGATGGCTTCTGGACGGGCGACTTCGATGGCCGTGTCGGTGTCTTCCCTTCCTTGGTGGTGGAGGAGCTCACGGGGGGCCAGGGAGCATCTGGACAGGTCTGTATCAGGAAGGTCACCATATCCTCTTGCCATGGGGCAGCCCACCCCACCCCCCTTCCCTGCCAGATCTGCCGGGAGGTGGATGCCCTCCCTGCTCTTCCCACCTTTTTTTGGCTCTGTCTCCACAGGAGCTGCCATCACCATCCCCACCGCCCTTCTCCCCCCCTGGCCTTGCACCAGGGGCCAGCCTGGCCCCCAGCCCCTCTCCAGAAACACCACTGGGAGGTGAGTGCCAGGGCGGGGGGCTGGGAAAGGGGCCTGGGAAGGGTTGGCGTTTGGAGACCTGAGCTGAGTGGCCGAGCCCTTCCAGGTTGCAGGCAGGATGGCACGGGCAGCGGGCAGAGCTCTCCGGACCTGGCAGCCACTCGCCTCCGGCCGGTAAGTCCCATCACAGCCATGTTGTGTGTCCCCCCCCGTCCCCCTCCCCCAAAACCTGCCCCCAGCCCTCCTGTAACAGGGGATGGGGCCACCCGTGTGCTTTGGGGGGGCAATCTAGAGGGGGGACGAGTGGCCTGAGCGTGTTGGCACTGCTTCTTCTCTTCTCTCTCGGCAGCTCCGCGCTCCCCCCCCACCGCCTGGCAGAGCCCCCGAGCCTGACCCTGAGCTGCACTTCAGCTGACCCTCTCCCCTCGGGTCTCCCCCCGTCTTGGCCTTCTCCTTAGAAAGCTTCGCCTGAGCGAGTCACTGCAGCTGCTGTCCTGGCAGCGCGGGCTGGTGCTGCCCCGTGCCTCGAGCTGGTCTCTCCGGGGGCCGCATCCTGCCCAGCGCCGCTCACGTCCCTCTGAAACACAGAGCATCCTGCCAGCCCCTTTATCAGGGTGCTCAGTGCCAGGGCCGTGCCCCATCTTGCCCAGCACCTGCCTGGCATCACCAGTACAGCCCTGGATCCTGGGGTGAGGGGCTCAGGCCTGGGGTCCTCCTTCCCCTTCCCACCCCAGCAGGCACCTCCCCACAGGCAGGTGGGGGCTGTGCCCCAATAAACCCAGTTGACTCTGCTGAGGGGTTCAGCAGCTTTAATGGTTTTAGCTTGTCTATGTACAGTGCGGGTACACACCAAAGCTCACCGCGGGCACGGGGGCTGCCCGCTGGCCTGGCCGGGGTGCAATCCTGCCCCCAGGGCAGGGGTTCTGGCCCCTCCTGTGCTGAATGGGTCTGGAAAGCTCTTTGCTCTGCCAGCATCTCCCAGGGACCTGCTGGGTCCCTCACCGGTGCAGGATTTGTGTCTGTGCCCACTCTGAATGGCAGGAGTGCCTAGGGGGGGAGGCTGTGCTCTGCGGTGAATGTGCTGGTTGGGTGGGGGGGTACTGCCCCCCACCCTAGGGGGGCTCGAGCCATTGCCTCCGTTCCTCCCCCTTGCTGCAGCCCCCTCTGATGCATCCTGCCCCCAGTGCTGAGGAGGCTGGGTGGGCAGCGGGCACTGGGTGCTGTCCTGCCCCTGCCAGGGCCGAGGGTCCCACTCCACCGGGGGCGGGGGGGGGGGAGGTGGAGGGAGGAGCTGGGTCTCCGGGGCAGGTGCGGTGGGTGGGAGTCGGGTACCTATTGCCAATGGGATGAGGTCTGGGGCCGAGCCCCGGGTGCCTGTGACGTCGGCGCGTCGCTCTGGCCATGCCAAGCGCGTAGCTGCCCACCCAGGGCCAGCTGCCCCGCGGGTCCCCCTGCGGCAGAGCCCCCAGCCCGGTGGGGGGGCCGGGGGCTGCGCATCATCCGTCCACATTCTGGCCGGGAACAGAGAGGAGCTGTGGGAAGAGGGGCAGGATGGGGCTCATCCCCCCACGGCTGTGGGGTCCCCCACTAGCCACAATTGGGCTGTCCTAGCCCCATGTCTACCCGGAGCCAGTTCTGGTGACACGTGGGCAAGAGAACGTGCCCATGCAGGACCCGGTGCGTTGGGAACCGACCCTCTTGGAGAAGGTGTTCACCTTCTTTCCACCACCATGATGTAACCCACGAGGGCAGGGACATGGCCAGCACCTTCCCACCCCACCGTGGCCATCGCCCCAGGGGTCAGGGACAAGGACTCACGTCACACAGTTGCTCCTCGATCTTGCACTGCAGCTCTGGGCTCCTGTGGGATGAAGGAGGGATGTGGATGTCAGAGGGTGCTGGGGTGAGGGAGCCTGGTCTCCACCACCAGCAGCCTCATTTGCTTAGTGGTAACAGCCCAGAGGCAGGGGCAGGGAACAAATCCCCCAAACTGGGGGCCATTGATGGCCTAGTAAACGGTGTCTTCTCCAGTACTGCCCTGGAGCTCTCTTGCAGCACCAGTAAGGTGGTCAGGTGGGAAAGTTGGGAGATACCAGGGTGCTGGGAGCTGCAGCCACCGTGGGCTGTCCTCTCTGAGCACGGCCAGCAACAGCTTCTCCAGGGCAACAACAACAACTAAGAAATGACCAGTTGGCTTCACCATTTCTAGACTTCAAGGTAAGAAAGGCTCCTGGAGACATCTGTCCCTGCTTGGATGTTGCTGGCCATGTTGAGCCCCAGCATGGCAGTGAGGCTGTGGTTTTCACAGAATCATAGAATGGTTTGGGTTGGAACGGACCTTAAAGTTCCAATCCCCCTGCCATGGGCAGGGACACCTCCCACTAGAGCAGGTTGCTCAAAGCCCCATCCAGACTGGCCTTGAACACTTCCAGTAATGGAGCCTCCACAGCTTCTCTGGGTAACCTGTTCCAGTGTCTCACCCCTCTCAGAGTGAAGAACTTCTTCCTTACAGCTAATCTAACTCTGCCCTCTTTCATAAAGCCACCACCCCTTATCACTAGCTGGTCTTGTGACATGTCCCTCTCCAGCTTTTTTGGGGCTGGGAAGATCAAGATATGTGCAGCAGCAGAGTTCCGCCAGCTCAAGAAGAAGTAATCCCAAGGGATGTCCCCAAGGAACCCAACCACAAGGGAAAATGCATCCCATGCCCAAGGGGCAGCTGGCAGCAGGTCTGCAGCATCTGTCACGCAAGTCAACTAGGGACCTGTCTTTTCTCCAAGGTACAGGTACCAGCAGGGTGGGAACTGTCACAAGGACTCAAAGGAGGCCTCACCTCAAATCCTGGGTGCAGTTTTGGGCCCCTCACTCCCAGAAGGACATTGAGGGGTTGGAGCATGGCCAGAGAAGGGCAATGGAGCTGGGGAAGGGGCTGGAGCACAAGTCTGGTGAGGAGCAGCTGAGGGACCTGAGGTTGTTCAGCCTGGAGAAAAGGAGGCTCAGAGAAGACCTTCTGGCTCTTGACAACTCTGACAGGAGGTTGGAGCCAGATGGGGTCAGGCTCTTCTCACAAGGAAGAAGTGACAGGACAAAAGATAACAGCTTCAAGTTGCACCAGGGGAGATTTAGGTGGGACCTGAGGAACAATTTCTTCCCCACAAGGGTTGTCCAGGCCTGTCCCAGGCTGCCCAGGGCAGTGGTGGAGTCCCCATTATCCCTGGAGGGGTTTCAAAGCCGTGGAGCTGTGGTGCTGAGGGACATGGGTTAGTGGTGCCCTGGCAGTGCTGGGGGAATGATCTGAATAATCTCAGTGATCTGAAAGGTCTCTCCCAAACAAAATAATTCTATGATTCTTTGATTCTATGACTCTCTGTGCCCTGGCCATTAGAGAACAGGTGGAAAATGCAATCAAAACTAGTAAGCAGAAGTAGGGTGGGCACGACAGGGCAGGTCCCACAACTCAGCCAGCCTGGTGCAAGCCTCACCTCACCTGTCCGTGCTGCACAGCTCTGCACTTGTGCCGGTTGATCTCGTCAGCAGCAGGACTTGGGGTGCTCTGCCACAACCCTTGAAACCCTCCAGCCCAGGGGACCACACAGGGACAAGGAAGAGGAGGAACCCACCTGCTGCCCCATGGCCTCTGCTCCGGGCTGTTTTCTGCTGCTGTCGTCTCTTCCCAAGTCCTCAACCTGTTCGTGCAGACTCAGGCTGCCGTGAATATCTGACACTTCATCTGCCGACCCCAGTCCGGTCTCCTCCAGGTAAATGCTGGCTCCTTCCTGCACCAGCTCTCCTGGGATACTGGGACTCGACCCTCCCAGCAGCCTATGGCTCAGGAGCTTCCGCTGACGGCTCGTGCTCCCGGGAGCAGGGCCAGCGTCCTGCAGCGAGCCCGCCACGCCGGACCCCTTGCCCGAGCGTCGGCTGTCACGAGTGCTGGAGCTGGCTGGTGTGTTCAGGGCTGGGGTGGTGTGGTAGCTCTGCTCCTCACCTTTGCCACTCTGGGCACCCTTCTGGATGGTTCCATTCTGCAGGCCACCCGTGGGGACAGTCCCATTGCGAGCCCGCTCTCGCTGGAGCCGGTCACTGCTGTGCTCCAGCTCCTCCGTGCTCGGCTCCCGGCTGCCGTCGGGCAGGGGAACCTCCTGCTGCTCGTGGAAAGTGGGTTTCTTCCCGATGTGTGTGACACGAAACCTGAAACAAAGGCAGGACAGATTAAAATCCCTTCCCTCCTGCTCCCTTCTGCACCTCCAGTCTTGGATAGCCTCTCTCTTTGTCATTGACTGGTGTCGTTCTCCCACCTTTCAGACCCGCTCAACACCACCAACTCCCACCCTAGCCATGCCCCCCCTTAACCCCATTTTTCTCTTCATTTTGGGAAAAGCAAATAGAAAGAGAAGGATGAACAGATGTTGGCTGGTGTAGACCCTGCCAGCCTGTCCTCCCTGCAGCAAGATGGGTCACAGCTCTCAGAAATGCTCTCCAAGGCACAACCCGGATGAACAAGGAGCTTGTACAGAAGGCCAGGTGTTGCTTCAGAAGGTAAAGAGCAAACCAGCTGAGCCTGGTGAGGAAGGGATTGCCGTGCAGAGCTGCATGGACATTATGCCCAGTGACTGATTGGGGAATGAGAGGTAGAGTTTTCAGTAGGCAGTGCACTCTAAGTGAGGGCAGGGGCAGGGACTCAGCAGAGGGAGCTACACTGGGTATGGAGATTAAAGGCAGGAGGAATTGTTTGGCTGAAATCTGCCAGAGCACATTTTGCAACATCCCCTGGAGTGATGGATGGTGACTAGGTGGTTCACCAAGGTTTCACCACGTATCAGGTAACAGCTCAGAGCTCCAGGGTAGGCAGGAGAACAGCTGCAGAAGGTGATCTGACACCCTCAAAGGCTGTATTTATAAGCAGATGTGATGCAATAGCGCATGTGGGGAGAAGAGAGTGGTTAGGGATCTACCCTAACACTGGGATTTGTGAGGGTTAAGGTGTAGGCAAAGCCTGAAAGTCTGGATGGCAAGCAAGCTGGTTGTGACTAACACTGTGACTCCTCTTCGTAAGCAATGCAAGCCACTGCTGGACCAGCAGGTGGGAAAGCTCTTCCATGGTGAGCTTGGTGTCCACCAGCCAAAGAATGCGGATCCTACCACAGAGACCTCATGCAGTCCATGACTCACACAACAGCTGCTCTCCATGCACTTGAGTCACACACAGAGAAACTGCAGATGGCCCTGGCTCTGCTGATGTTCAGCTTTGAGTCAGCATCAGGGTAAAAATCCATTTCAGCAACAAAATTCAAGCACTGCTGGGGTTGAAAGCAGAACAAGACCCAAAGGTCAAGCACATGGTGGTACAGGCATTCTGAAGGAAGACTTTCCCCTCCACCAGCTCCCCACAAAGCCCCCAGTTCACCTCCTTGCTGTGACAGTGGAGAAACCCACACTCCCGTGATGCTTACTCTGGCTTGACGTCACCATGAAAAGACTGTCTCTCTGGACCACAACATGCACCTTCATCATGGCTTAGGCCCTGAATGAAGACCTGCTGAAGGACCTGAGCCCAGCAGAGCTTTGTGTCTCACCAAGGTGGCCAGCCAGAGACCAGCAGTTACTTGTCACCTTGCCCTGGTCACTACCACAGTAGGGAGCTGAGCCCTGGAAGACTTTGCTGAAGGTTCTGTGCATGCTAAACCTTTCTGCTGGGACATGGAGCAACCTGGGCAAGACCAGATTGTGCTAAAGGTTACTGACTACACAGAGACCACAGGAAGCTCAGGAAGTCCCTTGAGGTGAGACCAGGTTGGTACTGGAATAGTATTTGTAGGAAGTATCAGGCACACCCCTCTATTCTGATACTCCTGTCGTGTCATCTAATTACAGTCATCAGCGGAAGCAACAACCTGAAGGAGCACAGCCACACCTTCATTCGGACAGTGGTGGCTGGTAACTTGCACCTGGAACCTGCTGTCACCTCCTCCCTCCCTCAATGAGATCCCTAAAACCTGGGGTCACTGGCCCTTTTGGGCAGCAGGAGCCTAGCTCGCACCTCACTGGGAGAGCAGGCTGTGAAAGGATGGGGATGTGGGGCTCTGCCCAGTACTGAGTCAGCAGGACAACCTTGAGTCACCTTCCCGGAGAAGGAGGGAAGGCACCAGTACATCATGGCCCACCCCACACCACAGGCATTTCCAGGTACAAGAGGTACCTGGGTCCTCAGGGCTCCCAGTTATGGAGCTACGACTGGGGCATCTAAATGGGGAAAGGGCAAGAAGGTGCCTGGTGTGGGGTGACTGGGGAAGGGGAAAGGAACAGGAGAACTGAGAAGCCCCTCTGTGATGCTTGCTCCATCAGAGCAGCTGGGCCATGTCTGGCAAGGCTCAGTTAAGTACCTGCCCACTGAGAAGACGGTGGTCTCTCCAGGATGCATCCTGCCCTTGCCATCCTTGGACCGCCCTTGTCGATGTAGTGGGTGCCTCTTCTTCTTGCTGCAATGGATGCAGGGGGCCTGCGTGGAGCCCAGGTGCACTGTGTGGTGGTGGGGTGGGCCCCCGTCCTGGCTGTTACGGTGGGGACAAAGGCTGCAACAGGAGAAGGACATGACAGGTCACATTCTCTGGAGGAGACTTGGTGCAGCCTCGCGGCAGCAAGCCCTGAAAAGCACCAGCTCTGGAGCGGACATCCTGTGAGGACAGAGCGAGGAAGAGCTATACCCCTTGGCAATGGGATGAAAGCATCATCATAACCCTTGGGGTAGCAGGACTTCTGGTTGGGAAGATGCTTTATAACATGCTGGGAAGAAGCTGGCTGCAAAGTCTCCAAACCGAGGTGATACCTAAAGGCTGCTTCTCCCTTACTCTGCAGGAGTCACAAGCTGCTATAGGTTTCCCTCACCTGGGAACTGGCACTGGGATATCCCCTTCATTGTCCCCCAGCATCTCCTTGAGGGCCTCTGCGTTTGCTGATGAGAGAGGAAAAAGGGAATGAGTCAGCCAAAGTGGTCAGCACATCTCCAGGCCAGCCCTGGGAAATGCTCACCTTCGTTTTGGATGATGCATCTCACAATCTTCTCCACGGTGTCCTCATTCAGCTCCTCCTCTTCATCTGAAAAGAGAAAATGTGGTACTGAGGGTTGGGATTCAGACACTCAGCTCACCAGTCCCCCCTCAAGAGCAGCCACATCAACACAGAAGTGAGAGAAGCCCCGTGTGACCCGTCACCCTGGGAAGACCCAAGGAACACCAGATCCCTCACCCTGGAAAAGAAACAGCTAAAGTGGCAGCCACGTGTGCAGGGAGACGGGGGTTGTGTCTCTCCTTCAGAACTGGGGAGCATCACAAGAAATGAGTGGGAAGTAGGTTTGAGAGGAGGCTCCTCCTGGAAACAGCCCAGCCCTGGTGCTCCTGGGTGCAGGATGCTGCAATTGCTCGAAGTGTCCAAGGGTAAACGGGACAAGTTCACAGAGAAGAAACCTGCTGGGGCTTGTTAAATACGGAGGAACCATCTCTGATGGAGAAAGCCCTGAAGCTACACACTGTTAGAAGCTTAAAAGAGTGTGCTGGGGAAACTTGGCTCAGTGTCTGCTCCATTGTGGTATCCATCCCCAGCATGCAACGCAACCTGCTTCTGGGCACCACTTGGAGGCAGGAGGCTTGGCTGGCTGGACTTTCACCCTGGGCTGCAGCATTAGATGTCCCTGTGAGCAGGTTAGAGCTGTGGGCTGGTAGGCAGCTGGTCAGGGGCTGCTGCTGTGGTCCTGGAAGCCCACAGAGATGTTGCCCTGGGCTGCGGCAACTCCAGTGGCAAAATTCAGTCCTTGAAGGTTCAAACATTGTCTCCGTGTCATGTGCAGCAAAGCCACTGAAGCCAGAGGAACATATCCAAGGCCACCTGGAAACTCCTGCTACATTCATGGGGGAGCCATGTTTTCCTCCCATGCCCAAGAAGTGGCAGTGGGAGGTGCTGACCCTCCCAAGTGCTGATGGTGGCACAGAGAAGCCAGAGGAGTTATATAGCACCACTTGGCCCTTTTCAGTTAAGGAAGCAGCTGGAGGAATGTGTCTTCTCCACTTCAGCTTGGATTGACCTCTGCCAAACCTCCTAACACCAAAGGGGCAGAGCGACAGCTCGTGTCCTGGCTGGAGGATGCTTCCCTTCAGGGGACATGGATTATAATTCAGGCATGGGGGATTTGACACATCCTGGCTGTTCATCAGGATTGTCTTCTGGTGATAACACCACTTCTGGGAAGGGCCAGATGCTGATTCCCACCTCTTTGGGACCACCAGCCTCCACTAGCCTGCAGAGCCAGAAGGTCAGAGAACTCTCCAGGCCACATGCTCCTGATCCCCGGGGAACACGGTGCTACTCTCACCACCCCACCCCTTTTTCCCAACCCAGCAGCATGTGACAGGTAACTTGCCCAGTCCCAGTCCCAGCCCCTGTCCCAGAAGCGTGGTTAAGGAACATTGATCCACATTAGGCCAAAAGCAGCACCAGAGACCCCACTGAGCCCCCATCACCCCAGCACTCACTGGCCTGAAGCTCCGCCAGCACATCTTTGTTATCTGGGTCGAGCTCGTCCCGGAAGGTCCGACACCGATAACCCTTCTTCTTCAGGACATGGCAGATCAGGAAACCCACCAGCCCCATGATGAAGAAGATGAGGACAAGGAGGAAGACCATAGACAGGCTGTGCTGGGGGTCTGACTCCCCATCGTCGGTGCTGTTCTGGTCTGACATACGGATCTAGGAGAAGGGGGAAGGCAGCTCAGAGACCCCGCTGTTCAACCCCTGCCAGGATCCTCGTCCCCATCCTCCTCCTCCTCCTTCTCCTCTTCCTCCCACCCACCTTGGGCTAGAGCCAGCTGCTGGCTCAGGGTGGGCTGCCAAGGGCTCATCCCTTACCCCATGGCGAGGAGCCCCATGGATGAGAGAACAGGCTGACGGCAGCCTGGCCGCTCTCCCAAGGACACTGCTGCCCCGCGCTCACCCGGAGAGAGGCATCCCAAGGGCAGCGGTGGTGGCAGCATCCCCGCAGGCTCGCCGGGCCCCGGGGCTGCAGCTCTCCCCCGTCCCTTGCAGTCGGCTTCCCAAGGGCACGGGTGTCTCAGCCTCCCCCGGGCTCTGCGGCATCACCCCGCTCGCCCTTGTGGGAGGCTGAGCATCCTCCCCGTGATGAGCTGCTCCCCCCAGCATCCCTCGCTACTCACATCCAAGGGCCTCCTCCGGCAGAGGCAGAGGCAGGCAAGGACCCGCGGCAGCCGGGCTGGCGAAGGGCCGAGCCGGCCGGCAGCTCCCGCATCGTCCGCCAGCAGAACCGAGCTCTCTCCCTCCTCCCCGGTTCCCCTGAGCTTTCCCGGCTCCCATCCCGGGGATGCTCAGAGCTCGGCCATCCTCTCGCCGGCTCCGCTTCCCCCTCGTCCTTGCTGCTGCCGTGGTACCTGGGCCTGCGGTTCTCCGCAGCGTTCTCCTCTTCACCTTCACCTGCCTCCTAGCAACCCCGCATCCCCGCGGCTGGGGACCGCGGCGAGCATCCTCCGGCCCCCCGGCTGCCGGTTGCCTGCCTTCCTCGGGAAGGAGCCAAGCTGCTTCTGGCCGTGGTGGCGGCAGCTTGCCGCTAGCTGCCGGTGAGAGCAGCCTCCTGTCCCAACCCCGGGGAAAAAAAAAAAACAAAAAAAAAAACCCAAAAAAAAAAAAACCAAACCAAAAACCAAACCAATTTTCTCTCCGAAGCGGTTTCAGAGGATGAAGGTGCAGAGAGAAGCTCAGGGAAATGCCGGCGGCTGCAGCGGGGAGCGAGTGGGAGCGCGGCTCACGGAAGCCAGTGCTGGCAAGCTGCTGCCCTCCCCGGGGCGAATGACCTCTCCCGCACGCAAGCCAGCCCGGATTTCCCCTGGCACCCTCCTTGCCGAAGCTCTCAGTGATTTTTCGAGCGCCGAGCCGTGGCGATGGGAGGGCAGGCGGTTGGAAGTGGGGCTCAGCAAGAGCAGGACCGGTCCCACGCCGATGTGTTCGGGGGGAGAGGGGTGCAAACACCCCCACCGTGATCACAGCACTGAGGAGATGGTGGAAAAGGAGCCCTGGGAGACCCTGCAGCCCAACAGCCTGCCCCAGGCCAATGGTCCCTCCCTCCTTCCTGAAAAAGGGATGGGTAAGCTGTTTAAAATCTCCAGCTATGGCAGTCTCATGATCTCCTTCTCCATCTCCACCACATTATCCTCACTCTGGGAGGCTTTACCTGATTCTCCTTTGCTACTTTAAATTAGGCTTCCTCCTCTCCATCCCTTTTGCTCCTCTCTGTCCCTCAGCCACCAGCCACTTCTCCACCCAGCACCTGAGAAGTCCTTGAAATCCTTTCCACCCCATCACTACTGATTTGTCTATCTATATAAATATTCCTCTGCAGGAGTTATCCCACCACTCTCCATGTTGCCGTGAAGCAACTTGCAGCTCCTCCAGGCTTTCAACTATACAATACTGAGAACCCCTGGCCCACTTTGCAAGTGACCAAGAGTCACCTTTCGAGAGCTCAGGAGCCTTCCCCATTCCCATGACTTCAACAGGTCACCGCATCATAGGTGCCACCCATCTGTCTGCTGTCCTGGAAGGGAAACAGGCCCTAAGATCATAGAATCATAGAATCATTTGGGTTGGAAGAGACCTTTCAGATCACTGAGTCCAACCATTAACCCAGCACTGCCAGGGCACCACTAACCCCTGTCCCTCAGCACCACAGCTCCACGGCTCTGAAACCCCTCCAGGGATGGGGATTCCACCACTGCCCTGGGCAGCCTGGGACAGGCCTGGACAACCCTGGAGGGGAAGAAATTGTTCCTCAGCTCCAACCTAAACCTCCCCTGACACAGCTTGAGGCCATTTCCTCTTGTCCTATTGCTAAGATAGACCAACTGTGACAAGAAAAGACCACAGACAGCAAGACTTATTCCTCCTGCCATGCACTGCTAGGGCCAAGGGAGAGGAGAGGTGTCCTGATGTTGGAACAAGAAGCTGTGACATCTCTGCTGATCAAGATCTTAAAGGCAATTTACTCCTCGCCCTTGTCTCTTCGCAGCCAGGCACCTTACAGGGCTGGGTTTCTGCAGAGCCCCAGGGGGATGCAGTCAGGGTGAGCTTATTCCCATTTTCCTCGTGCCCACGCACGTTGTCCTGCACAACACAACGCACGTCCTGTTCTCACCCTCCTGACACGTTCCTGTGCCCTGCCACCCTTCCAACCTTCTGCCATGCCCGGTGAAATGAGCCCAGGTTGCTCAGCCCTCTCTGCTTCCAGGGGAGATTCCCATTTTCCAACAGCCTCTGGTGTTGAGGTATTTCCAGAACCTGACAGGCACAGGGTGCTGCAGCAGCCCACCCAGGGACAAATCCCAGTTTCCAGGGGGTGAACTGGGACGAGGAGGGGACTCCACTACCATCAAGCTGCTACCACCCAGCACCAAGATGGGTTATCCCAGCTGATCACATTTCTCCTCCTGATGCTCCCTCTCAGGCATCGTGTGCCCCCAGTCCCCATGCTGCTTCCACCACCCCTGCCCAGTCCTTGTCCTACCGTGGGACCCTGTTAGCACTTTAATGGCCAGACCATGAGCTTTGTCCCATGAAGCACCGTACAGGTGACCCAAAAAAGACACCACAGTTCTTCCCTGCTCCGAGACCAGCCAGCATGACAGGCACAAATTCACACAGCTGAGCTCTCCCTCCTGTGTTCATCCCACCCAGTGAGGACGGTCCTCACATGGGGCTAAGCCCCACAGCATGCTGGGGAGGTGTGAACAGAGCTGCAGGCTGGATACTCGAGGTGCAGCATGTCCAGAGGCCAGGCTCAGCATCCTCTGTCCCATCCTGACCCTGTCCCAGCTCCTTTCCTTACCCTTTGTGACCCCACCAGGCAAGGCAGCACAAGCTGAGATATGACAGCCATCCAGACACAGCTCTGGGGCGGGCAGCTGCCTGCTCGCTGCCCTCACCACCATCATTCCTCTGCCCTTCCATTTCAGGTCACCCACTCAGGGCTCTGGGACAGTTACAGCTGTGAACCCTGGAGAGACCTTGGAGGCTTCAGTCCCTCTCATAGACATTGCCTGAAAGCCCTTTCATTTTAAGCCACGAGTGAGAGGCAGCCGGGGAGGGAGGGGACAGAGCAACCGAGGAGAGGGTGAGAGGACATCTCCATCTCCCATCACCCTGTCCCGCAGCCAGCTCTGGTCCCAGTGTACCGCCACGTTACCTCTTGTCCGCTCTCTTCCCACACCTCCTCCGCAGCCATTACGACGGACGTCACCCCACGAACAATGCGAACGCGCCCGCTCAGCGGATCGTCCGCCCCGGCCCCGCCGGTTGTCCACGTGGCAGCTAAACGGGCCAGATCGGCCAGCTCCGGCAATCCCACGGGCAGGTTCCTCCTGGGGTCTCCGCTCAGATGCTCAGCCCCGAAATGGCCATCATCTCTGCAGAAGTGCTCCATCCCACCACACCAAACATCGCCCTGAATTTTAAGCCCCGGTTTTAAGTTTTTCAGATATCCCCAGCAAGTTAACAGCCTTTCAACCACAGCGGGTTCTTTGCTCTCTAAGCACAAAGACCATCTAAAAATATCCCTCTCCAGCCCTTTGTTTCTGCATGACTCCGAGACCCGTAAAGATGCCCGGAGCAGCACCCAGTTTCCAGAGAGCGAGTCCCACTGGCAAAGCGAACCCCACTGGAGGCAGGTACGTGTGTCTTCCCTCTTTTCCCCCAGCCAGGTGGCTCGGCCGTGCCACTCGGGCAACTCGGTGGCCCCAGCCAGACGCTTATCTGGTGGCAACAGCTTGCTGAGCGGCAACGGGGTGAGCGTCATGCCGGGTGAGCAGTCCCCGCCGAGACGTCAGCGCACACCACGCGCTCGCTGCGATACCCTTGCCGTTCAGCACGTTCCAAACCGATTTATTTCAGCTGGTGGGTGCTGAGCACGTAGCTCCGAGCATCCCTGCCCAGGGCTGTGCCTTGTGGGGTCACGGCCAGAGGGTCCCAACGTCCCCCAGAGCATCCTAAAGTGAAACGCGCCCAAGGAGCGGCGTGGAAAGAGCAGCATCCCCGCAGCAAGAAGCATCATCTCGTAATCCCCCCAATTTAATCATAACTCAACAAAAGTTCTCTCGCTTGGCTGCATCCCAGCGTGGCACCCAAAATCCCACCCTGTCCCACCAGCTCCATCCCACACACCCTGGGCCATGCACTGGGGGAGCTCCCCTTGCTGCATGCCGAAGGGGTTCCACCTCCCACACCTTGGTTACCCAGCATTAAAATCCCGTCACTGAGAAGCCGGGGATCCAGTGCTGATCCAGCGTGGTCTTCATCCTCAGCCAGCTCTTGGTGTGCCCTGTGTAGGTCTTTTCTCCCCTCTGAGCCCCTGCAGCCTTCAGCCCCAAGCTCCTGAACATGGGAAGCCATCAGGCAGGAGAGTGACGGGATCAAACCCTTGTCAAGCGTCGGTTTCAGCTGATTTGTTTTCTGAGCCTTTGGACAAGACTCCCAGCTCCTTTCGTCCATTCTTCTTTCCAAGGAGGAACAACATTTCCCACAAGGACCAGATTTGTGCACTGGTGTCACTCACAGCACGGCCCCAACCCAGTCCCTCACCGGTGCCGGGGGAGGGTCAGGGTTTTTTCCCCTGTTCCACTCGGCTGCTTTTTCATACACGGCAATTTTCCGCCTGGCTTTTGTCCTCTGCCTGCCTGGTGCCTCCCTGTCCCCGCTCCCTGCCAAGCCCAGAGGGTTATTTTCAAAGGGGACCTGCACCCTGGTGAGGTGGGACCTGGGGGGGCTGCTTGGCCAGGTGACAGCTGGTGGTGGTGGTTCCTGTCCCTCACAGCTCGAGGGGCTGCTCTGTGGAGGGAGTTGAGTCCCAGTGAGGTGTGGGTGCCCCATTGGAACCCCTCGGTCCTGTCCCCTGTGCCCTTGGTGGGTGGGTTGCGGCATCTGGGGATGACTGGGCGTAACCAGTGGTGATTGGGAGGCAAGTGGAGGTAACTGGTGGGCAGCTGGGTTTGCCCAGGGGCTGCTAGCAGTGACTGTAGGGCTACAGAAGATAATCCAGTGGGACACTGGAAGTAACTGGGGCAGTAGGGGGTGACGAGGGGTAACTGAGGCTGATTGTGAGACAGGTGGGAGTAACTGGTGAGCAGCTTGGGATGACTGGGGGCAGCTTGGGGTGACTGGGGGGCAGGTGTAGGGCCACAGAAGAGAATTCAGTGAGCAACTGGGATCGCCTGGGAGTAACTGGGGGAAGCTAGGGGTGCCTAGCGGTAGGTGGGACTTAGCAAGGTGTGACTGGAGCAGATGTAGGCTGATGGGAGAGATCCAGCAGGCAACTGGGAGTCACTGGGAGCATCTAGGAATTACTGTGGGAGGGTGTAGGGGCGATTGGGAGGCAGGAGGGAGTAACCGGTGAGCAGCTGGGCGTGCTTGGGAGCAGCTGTAGGGCTACGGAAGAGAATCCAGCGTGCAACTGGGATCAGCCGGCAGTAACGGGAGAGCTACTGGGGGTGC